>CAJUYH010008849.1:0-14756 GCA_910591685.1 Galerucella tenella
AGTTTAGTATATATACAGGGTGTCCCACGACGAGTTAAAACTATCTGTATATGACAAAATACTCATAGTAAAATCATAAAAATTTCTACGTTCGAGTTTTCGGATACGATCTTTTTAAGTAAAATATTTTCAAAGATGGCCGACTTCCGGTTCTACCAGAAATCGACTGTAACTTTGTTATTTCCAATGGAACACCCTGTATATAAATACATTTTTTAAATCTACGTGAAATTTTAGTATACTTTCGTCTGAAAACTGTTTCCGAAAAATGCATACTTTTTGAGTTATTAATTTTTTGTAAAAAATTTGACCGTTGCAGACCCTTATAAATTATTTCTTTACGAGGATACCCTTAAAGATGGGAAAAGGGTTTTTGTTCGGTCTCTCTTAGCAAGGACAGACGTATTTGAATCTATGTTAAAAAAAATTATTTTATACAGGGTGTGTATAAAAATTGTTCCAACTTTTACTTCATAAATATCAAATTTCTTAATTTTTTCAAATAAAACCAGTCGGTTTTTTTCTATTCTAATGCATTCAGGGGGAAAAAATCAGGCAAGTTCATGTATACTTTCCTATACATAAACCTTAACGTTATCCAGATATTGAATGTTTTTTGTAAATTTTGAGAGATGCAGGTGTGGTCTAAATTTTATTTTGACCCGTTGATACAAGCACTAAGAAATGAAAAAGTATTTTTCTTTATCCTATCAAGGTCGGTAAAAAAAATCAAATAAAATTGTATTTACTAATCCTATTCCAACATTCAGTCGTTTCCGAGATATTCGAGGTTTTAAATTATTATTGTAAGTTTTAATTTTTTTATATTTTTAGTAGGCTTTGTAATAAATGACACTTATTTAACTGTCATTAGTCAATTGTTGATACTTTTCAAAATCGTCAAAATGGCTCATTCTCAATTAAATAACGAAGATTATGTAAATTTGCTTTTAATACATGGTGAATGTGACAAAAGTTATTACAAGGACATGTACTTTATTTGCTGCAAGCTATCCAGATAGAACACGACCAATCTCCCATATTGTTTGAAGAATCCCCAACAATTTGAAGCCATATGGTTCATTTGAAGCAAAAGTTAATCGAACTAAACCAGTTATTGGCAATAATAATGCCGAAATTAATGTTGCTGCTTATTTTACTGCTCATCCAGAAGCATCAATACGTGAGTTAGGAACGTAACATAATGGAAACCACACCTAGGAAAATGCAAGCTTAGAATTCCAAATATCATAAATAGGAGAGGACACCTTTGTTTATTGCAATTGGCAATAAATTGGCATTAGTTTTATTCTGTAAACGTATTTCATAAATATGGCAATTTAATTATTCATTATTATAATTTATTTCTTAGCATTTACTTATTTTATTATACAGTGTTTTTCAAAAGTAAATAAAGTTTTTATAAATAGTGTTACGAAAGTTAACTCGTGTTGTCGTAAGAGAACTTGGAGCAAGCAAATCGACGATTCACCGTATTTTACGAAAACATAAAATGCATCCCTATTCTTACAATTTGTGTCAAAGTTTAAAACCAACCGATTTTATTAAACGAATAGAGTTTGCTGAATTTTTAATAACAAATTCCAGGAAGACGAAAATTTCTTAAAAAACATAATTTGGTGCAACGAATCGAAATTCACGTGAAATGGATTATTTAATAGACACAATTCCCATTATTGGAGTCAAAATAATCTTCATTCAACCAAAAAACGTGCTTTTCAAGATCGTTGGCAGTTCAATGTCTTTTTGTGCTATTAGAAATAATCAAATAATGGCATTTTATTTTTACGATGAGAATTTGAATGATTAGAAAACACAATCAATCGATTTGTTCCTAATTAATAATGTAAAAAACACTGTTTTTGTATCTCTTAATGTTTTTGTGGTATTTTCAGGTGAAAGATATCTTGATATTTCAGGAAACTTAAAACAAAATTATTTAGACCGCTTGCCACCATACGAACCATAAGCAACCATAAGCAACCTTTTTTATTCATGACGGTGCTCCTGCTCACAATGCAATCGTCATAAAAACATTTTTAGAAGAGCAATTTGAAGACAGGTGGTTAGCAAATAATGGTCCTTTTAGGTGGCTCCTCTCGTTCTCCCGACATGACGCCTTTAGATTTTTTATATGGGTTTACTCACACGCCTTAACATCTAGAGAAGATTGTGAGCTAATGGTTCGAAATTCCTTCAATTCCCTTTCTGAGATGATGATAAGCCGTGCGACGAATCAAGGCGTACTGAGAAGGGTTGAAAAATGCATTGGAGTTCAAAGGATCAATTTTGAACACTTACTTTAAAACATCAGACTATTTTTCTTTGGCTTTTAATTTTCCATAAAATTTTGTAGCATATCTTATTATTGTCACAAATGGTTTGATTCTATTAACTTTTGCTTGAAATGAACCGAATAGCTCCAAATTGTTAAGTATTCTTTTAACAATGTGCGATTTAGATCGCGGTCAATCTGGATATCTCACTGCAAATAAAGAACATGTTCTTGTAACAACTTTGCTATATTTACCATGTATTAAAAGCAAATTAACATAATATTTTCTATTCCTTAGTGCTTGTATCAAAATTTAGACCACACACAACATCTTTAAAGATTTACAGAAAACATTTAATATCTGGATAACGGTAAGGTTTAGGTATAGGAAAGTGTACATGAATTTGCCTTATCCTTTTTCTCTGAATGCATTAAAATAGAAAAAACCGGGTAGTTCTATTTAGAAAAATAAAGAAATTTGATATTTATGAAGTTAAACTTTGAACACTTTTTATACACACCCTCTATAAAATGAAAAATTTTTCAACATAGATTCAAATACGTCTGACCTTGCTAAAAGCAACCGAACAGAAACCCTTTTCACATCTTTAAGGATATCCTCGTAAAATAGTTATTTGTATGCCTAGGCCGGGAAATACCTTTTTAACGTACCGAAAGAACAGTTACCGCCGAGGCCGCTTGCGGCCGGGGCAAGATAATTTTGAGGTCGTTAAAAAGTTTCGCGGTCATGGCATACACACTATTTTTCGTGCAATCGTTAAAATTATTGATAGATAATTTTAAATAAATATATTATTGCACTCAACTCAACAGCAGTTCAATTTATTCAAAAGTGTCACCGTTTGTTATGGAAATGATATATTTTAATAATTTTATTATACAAAATATTTTGACAGTTCTTGACAAATATAAGTGATAATACAAACTGTACAACTGTTAATATTCATCCTAATTAATATAAGTACTTATGTACTTGTTGGTATTCAATAAAAAATAATAATTGTCTTTGTAGTATTTTAGAAATGTCAAATTTGGAAGTAATATTTAAATTTGGAAATGAAGTTTGGTTTCGCAGCCGTTGCTATGGGTAACGGCAAAGATTACAGAATAAATATAAGATGTTCCACTCTGGGGCGGTTTGATTCAAGTTGCTGTCCATAACGGACGCCGCTCTCATAAATTATGTTTACGATTCGCTTTTGTTGTCAATAACGAGATCGATAGATACCAGAACAGTTCGAAGAGCTTATTTTATTTTAAGCTATACAGGGATAATTAATATATTTAAATTAATACGATTCTTTATCACAAAGGTTTATTTTTAAATTTTAATAATTGCGAAAAATGTTCGGGATATGAATTTGAAAAGGTAAGTAAAAAATAAAGTTGAATTTTTAAAATTAATCAATTCACAGTTTTTATCCAGCATCTTGGTAATTTTGTGATACTTATTGATAATTTATTAGATATTTATCACAAATTAAATTAAATATACTTATTAGCCACCAAAATAATAGGGCCACTAAATCTTAAATTTTAATATTTAAATAACGCGTATTTTTTGGATTGACCAGTTTAAAACAGTAAAAAGAGAAGCAGCTGCAGGACTTTATTAAAAAAATTTATAAATGTTGTAAAATACTAAGTTTGGAGTTTGGTTTATGTGTTAAATTTAATCTATTGTCTTTCAAATCCTTCAATATACATTTGAGAGTAAAATATATACGGACTCTGGTGTAGAGACTTGCATAATATTTGAAAGGAAATTGATTACATGGATGATGAAAAGAAAATTTAGTAAATTCGTTCAAAAGGAACTGACCAATTCCCCTTTGGTTAGCTATAGAATTGAATTTTTCGATAAATATATTTTCCATCGCAATAACGTTCTCAACAATGTCCCTTGATGGTACACATAAGCCACTAAATTCATCCTTCTTTGTCGTGTAAGCTTTTAGTTTACAGAAAAAAGTTTTTCTGTTTATTAAATTAATTATCAGCCGAATGGGCAAACTTTAAGCATGTTTCACATAAATGTTGTATTAGACATTTTTTTAACAAATAATACCCCGTAACATACACTAAAGCATTTCCTTCTGGGCTTGATAGATTTTGGTAATCTGTTGTAAACACTTTCAAAGGCACATTTTTAGTTTCTGTAGGAAAAGTGAGCTGTTCTAGGCATTCTTTTGTTAGTTCAGAACCAACACTTGTTTATATAATATCCTTATTATAAAAATAAATCCGTAATTTTGTATTAGCAAATATTACAAAATATTTAGTGTTTAAGCTTTGTTATTGAAGAAAAAAATATTAATATGATTTTTTGCTCATTTCAACAATTAATTAATAAATTTAAAAAATCTCTACAACATAAATATAAAACACGAGCAACCAATAATTATAAACACCGTTCCAAAATAACAGCGCTCGACGGGCGACGTCCCGTATAATATGCCAAATTAAATGCAAGTAAGGACGTAGCGACGTACTGTACCATCCAAGTCACCAGAGAGTCACCAGCGGCATCGGTGCTTTACGCGATAAAATCGAACGAGTGAAACATCTTATATTTATTCTGTAATCTTTGGTAACGGCCGCGAAATTGAATTTCGCGGACTGTGCTGAGAACGCGAAATACTTACTTCGCGTGCAATTGCACGAAAAAATAATTTATAAGTGTCTTCAACAGCCCAATTTTCTACAAAAAAATTAATAACTCAAAAATTATGCATTTTTCGAAAAAGTTTTCAGACAAAAGTATACTAAAATGTTTCGAAGAAATTAAAAATGTATCAATATACAGGGTAGTCCATTTAAAATAACAAAGTTACAGTCGACTTCTGGTAGAACCGGAAATCGGCCACCTCTGAAAAAATATCAAAAGATCATATCCGAAAACCCAAACGTAAAAATTTTCTTAATTTTACTCCAAGTATTTTGCCATTTACAGATAGTTTTAACTCGTCGTGGGACAACATGTATAGTTGTATCAACTAAAGCTCATATTTTTTGTGTTTCATATCTGTACCCCAGAGGTAAACTCATTCAGTATTTTTCATAAAATGAGTTATTGATTGTATACGACTTATAATAACATACTTGACTTTTGAAAAATATTTTAAAGGCTTCCTACTCAGGATAACCAAAATGCCAAATGGTAAATTGCATTTAGCAATTTAAAGGTAAATTGTACTGAATGACCAAGTACAATTTGCCTTGAAAATTATATACCTATTACACAATGCCTCTGACTTTTTTGCGAGTCATGAGGAAAGGAGAAAACAATACCTTGATCTTAATATAATATGCATCTAGAATCCATTGATGATAAGGTTCCTGCAGATAGCATTACTGAAAAGTATACTATTTGAGATTACACAACAAACAAAACATACTGCGGTATGTAGGATGAAACTTGGGGTGGCTTGCTTACTAAAATGGGCTTTTCCACCCTTCTTTCGCGTGTTTTCATAAAAACTTTCATTATCATCATGAGATAATAAACCTGCTTCAGATTGAATTATAGCAAATAATTTCTGTATTTTCCGGATCACATCATTGATCTTTAAATCCTGGTTTCAGTCAAGTTATTGAAAATAATGATTAATTGTTGAATCCAAAATATGTGTTAAGTCATATGCGACCTGCTGCTTGTCTTATATTGCTATTAGTCTAACCGAATGAGACAGGATTTTATATCAAATTCAATATGGCGAATAGGTTGGCTGAAAAATTTCACTCCAGTATAATAATCAATAAAAAATTCGAAAATGAACTGTTTCCAAAAATTGCAAATGCTTGTTTAGTAGAAAAATTACATACCTATCGAAAGTATGAAGCCTATATAATTTGTAAACGTTATGTTGACTATATGACTATACGACCAGGTACTGAAATTTTCACCAGTCAGTTTAATGGATAAAATTCATTCCAAAATGAAGATTATTTCATTGCGAACACGGTGATACATGTTTCCGAAAAGTCAGTATATATTTCGGTTGCCGAGTTAAAAAAAAACGAAAATATCGCACTGGATGCTTCGCTGGAATCTCTCTGTCACACGTATTTATTCGCAACAATATTTCGTTCTTTAAAACTTTAAAAATCATCGTGTTTTTGTAGTGAGATAATCTTCATTTCGGTATAAATTTTATTTATTAAACACACTGGTGCATATTATTGGTACCGAATTACCTGTTCATACCTGCCTACCCATCAGTTATGATGGGAAAAAAATCAACCTCCATACTTTCGATTGATATGTAGGTAATTGGTCTATTAAACAAGCAATTGCAATCAGAAGAACAGTTCATTTTTGAGTTTTTACTTAATAATTTCACATACTGGACTGAAAATTTTCAGCATACCCATTGGCCATATATTACTCAACATATTAAATTTGATATGAAATACATTTTATTGATTGAACCGGTGAAGGTCGAGTCCTATTCGGATCCTCTACTATGCTATTGTTAAGTCACTAAATTATATATTTCATCAGTATTTTTCCGAAATCATGATAATTATATCTATTGCATCACTGACTCATAATAGTCATAATTCACTCTCCTGAAAAATTGCTTATTTGGTGACACTTACCTGTGAGGTGAATATATACAGGGTGATTGATAAGTGTGATCAAGCTCAGTAGGTCTGTTATTATGAAAGAAAAAGTTAATCACAGGGTGTTCCATGACTCAGTACCAGATCAAAGCTATGTCTATTTAAACGATACAACTTATATTTCACTTCCAAACTGAAATCTGTTTTCTTTACCCTTCACAACAAAATAAGGTTGTCATTGAAAAGGGTATTTAAAATGTATAATCAATTTTGCGTCAAGATCGTAACAAGCTCAACGCCCTGTATAATTGGATAGAGGTGAAAGAAAAATGAGCTTTTGAATTATCTTTAAAATTTTCAAACACGGATGATTCTGCTATTATTGATTAAAAGTAGATACATTATTTTCTCAGAAATTTTAAATGGATCACCATGTATTTTATATATTGTTGCCGGAGAGTACTATTACGATACTTTCATTTTCACTAAGCACTTCCCATACCATGAGCTATCAGCTTTTGAGATATTATGCTCATTTTCTATGAAGAGTGGGTACCTATCATTCAAAGGTAGGGTTAGGTAAGGTGTGTGGTTAGTGGGTCTATAAGGCCCTCCACTGCGACTCGCAAGAGTCTATTGTGGCTTATCATTTATAGTTATGTAATAGCTTACCAGATAATAATATGTTATTTCAGTAAAATAAGATTGTGTCTTATTTATTCATAAGTGTAGGTAGTATTTTGTAAACCTTCAGCTGCAAACATAGCTAATTCCTATTTTTTGCATAAGAAAAATGGAAATATCTTCAATACTCAAGGTATGTAAAATTATTGAAGGTTTGAAGATATTTTATACATTTGCATCTTAAAAATGGATGAACACCAGTGGAAATTATTAAACTGAATCGAAATCGGAAATGAATGAATGAATCATTGCAGTCATATATTAAGTAAAATTAGATTATGGTGTATATCAGGATAAGCACGTTCAGTAGAATTTAGAAACTATGGATCACTCTAAGAATAGCAAACTGATCAAGTTTGTTGAAACAAATAATGTTATTAAAAACAGGCTGATCCATTTAATTATTAAGATAATAATGTACTTGAGATTTGACTCGCCATATGTATGTGATTTAATAAATAAATTGGTTGTAACTTTTCAAATACCCTGTATAACAGATTATAACCTTATATTGTTGTATTGGGGATGATGAGCGGATTTGTTTTGGAGAAAAATATAGGGAGTTTCATTTAAAAACCCCTAACTTTGATCTATGACCGAGTTATGGAATATATATCCTGTAAACATTGAAACTAATTTTGAAATATGAAGCTTTGAAGCTATCTATAATTTTTATGGTTCTATATAAATCATTTCTGGTACATTTCATGATGACAGACCCTCTGCGAGCTTTATCACACTAATCAATCACTCTGCAAATTTTAAAGATATGGATTTTTAGATAAGACGATATAAGTTTGTGTTTGTGTTGAAAGACACCTAATTATACTTTTAAAATTTTTATAATTTAATAATAACCTTTTTGCATTGATTTTTTGTAAGTCACATGTGATGTTTGAATAAAAGTTAATCCTAGATTTGGTCATTTATTTATGAACGGTATATCAATACACCTTATTAGCGGACCCTAACAAAACTGAAGAATTTGCAATTCAAAGAAATAGCCACGGATAATAGTAGAAATGATCTTCACGATAAAGAAAAACAAAATCTAATTGCTGAGTAGATATCACGACCCATAAATACATTCGGTGATCAGTTAATTTGAATCAATATCTGCAGTTGTCAAGGTTTGCTAGACTCTATCTTTCAGCACCTGGCAGTAGCGTTTACAGCGAATGGCTATTTTCAGAAGCTGGCCTGGTATACGAAGCCAAGCGGAATCGGCGCTTATCAAGAAATACAGAAAATTTGATATTGACTCACCACAATTTGCCATTCGTTAATTTTGAGTAGTAAAAACTAATTAATAAAACAAAAGTTTTCACGAGCGATTATAAAAATGAACGGTGTCCATAGCTTTTTGTGGTATGATTGGTCTATGTAAAATCATTAGAATTTTTTTACTTTTTTTATCCGGAAACCGGCCGGATACTAAATTACTCTCCGGTATCCGGCCGGATAGTGAAAACAAGGCCGGACACCATCTAGTTACCGGATATCCGTTTCATCTATGGAAAAAAACCAAGAAAGCCATAGATATAAAAAAACAGCCGAAGAAGAATATGTGATAGACTAAAAGAAGATGTGTCCAAAAAAAGTATAGCTTTATACAGGGTGTCCCACGAGGTTTTGGTCAGTATATATTTCGAGAACTATTTGAACTACAATATTGAAATTTGGCCGTTATAAACCGTACGTAGTATTACAAATTTTAAGCAATCAGCTACTTTGCTACAATGTCACGTTTTGGGTCACGTAGTATCATTTTTAGAAATTTTAATGAGACAACCTGTATATTGTTCCACTGCTCTAAAGGTCTCTCCTATACTAATTCGGCGATACCTATTTTTTTGTGTTAGGTACGACAAAAGTTTTTTATTTGGAAAACAAAGAAAACTAAAAAACAAAAAAGATTGGAATACAATAACAATTTCACTACAGCTATTGCTCAAAAGATTGGAATACAATAACAATTTCACTACAGCTAATGCTCCAATTGATTTCCACCTTCATTATTGCAGCACTTAAATCTACTGAGTAAATTTCTTGTGCATGCTGCTTCAATACTTTCTGGTGTAACAGATTGGCAAGCTGCTCTGATTCTGTTTTTAAATCATCTACATCATTGGGAGGATTAACATAAACTAATCCTTTTAAATATCTCCACAGAAAAAAATCTAACGGAATTATATCTGGTGAACGAGCCGGCCAATGTATTGTGCCATTTCTCCCAATCCATCTGTCTTGAAAATACACATTCAGATGTGACGTTACTCGCTGAGCAAAATGAGTTGTTTTTCAAATAAAAATTAGTTTGTCGTTTCTAAGTACCTAACACAAAAAAAGGTATCGCCGAATTGGTATAAGAGAGACCTTTAGAGCAGTGGAATAATATACAGGTTGTCTCATTAGCATTTTTAAAAATATTACCACGTGACCCGAAATGTGTCATTGTAGCAAAGTAGCTGATTGCTTAAAATGTGTAATACTACCTACGGTTTATAACTGCCAAATTTCAATATTGTAGTTCAAATAGTTTTCGAGATATATACTTGCCAAAACCTCGTGGGATACTCTGTATAAATCCTAAGTGGTATAAAAATTTTGGAAGAGATAATGGATCGAATCTGAAAGTGAGCCAGCTTATGCTGCAAGAAGTCGAATTAATGGATGATATAAGTTTTGATTTCTACAAAATCAAATGTCACTGTGATACATTGGTTAATCAAGGAGGAGGCTCTAAAATAGACAACCAAAATGAAGATTCCTTAACCCGAATTCAGGCAGAATGGAGGTGACATAGAAGGCTTAGTTTCTGGAACAAGTTTAGTAGAATTGATTAAGATTCTGATATAGAAGAAAAAGATAAACTGCAGTATACTGTACAAGCTACAGCTCCAGATTCCCGATCAGGACAAATAGTTGATAGTGTTAAACTGCAATTGAAGGAAACTATGAGAGAGCAGTTCTTAGATTGAAAGAAAAATTTGGAAGAGAAGATTTGTTAATATTAATTTATTAACATATATTTATCGGAGTCCATTTTGGAGAAACATCGTGATGCTCCTATGAATTTTCTCAAATAAGAAGTGATGAACGGAAATAGAATAAATCTTGCTGTATCCAGTTACAAGCACAAGTCTAAAGCCCGAAGAGAGAAATGCACCTGGTAGTTCAAATGTACCCACTACATCGGAACTATTCAATAAAGGAGTTCCACGAAGCGCAAAAGGTTGACACACCTCTGACCAATATAAGAGACCATTGAAAGTACCTAAGCTTCACACCAAAGTAGTCAGATTCTGGTTGATGTTATTTGTGCACAAAATTTGGTCACACTGCTCGAAGATGTCATTTTAGATCTAGTTGTCAGGCTAAACATTATTCCATTATGTGCCATAAAATCGATATCCAGAATTCAAAATTCAAATTCGGAGGAATAGAAACCAAAAACACAATCTGACCAATCACTGACACTGGTTCTCACAAGATGTATATCACAATAAAACTGACTGAAAAAGTAGGTTAAGCTCCGATTAGAAGACAACAACTGGTTCATTCACTTTTTGGAGGAACCCAAACTGAAACCGTTAGTCATACTTGCTATACAATTCGTTGTCACAGCATAATTGAAAATTACTACTGCAATTTTGGAATGAAATCACAACAAGAACAAGAATACCTTATAATGGAACAGTTAAACAAAGAGATGACAAGCGGTATGAAGTTGGTGTGCCGTGGATCGAAAGTCACCAACCCTTGACAACCAATTTCGATTTAGCTCACAAAAGACTTCTGAATGTTGCGCAAGGAGAAGATTAGTACCATGATATGAAAAGACATTCCTTCAGATCGATCTACAACAAATTGATAAAAATTATTCAAAGTTTCTTTGGTATTAGTCCAGGGCATTTATAGTCTGTACAGAAAGTACGAGGAGTAATAAATCATTCATTTAAGTATATTTCACAGACGTACCAAAATATATTTTAAGAGGGTATATATACCGTAAGGTACATTTTGTATTGAACGAATGAGTTGCAGCTATGCTAAAGAATATACGATTTAGGTCAGAGGTAACGGGATGTACTAATTTTAATAAAAAATAGTGATAGAGGTACATAAATTTTAGTAAGTTTGATAAAGAAAGGCAACACAGTTTATTCATAATAGAAAACAAACCAATCTGTAACAATAATTATTTTATATATTTTTGTATATATGTGTGTATAAATACTGGATATACAGTTTCCAAATCTTGGCAAGATGAAAACATTAAAAGCGGAAGGCAGGCATTCGTGTAGGGTTTGTCGTTAGGTTTGCATCCACCATCTGGAAAAGGAAAAAGACTTATCATTGTCCATGTTGGAAGTTCTGAAGGTTTTGTTGATGGTGGATTATTAACTTTTATTTCAAAACGCACGGGGGACTATCACGAAGATATGAATGGGGATGTCTTCGAGGAATGGTTTGTTCAAATGTTGGATCTGATTCCAAAAGGGGCTGTTATTGTTATGGACAACGCAAGTTACCATTCACGGTTACGAGAAGCATTGCCCACAAGTCGTTGGCGTAAAGCAGAGCTTTTGGAGTGGCTTATTTCGAAAAATATTAAGTTTCCAAAAGATCCACTAAGGAAAGAACTTTACAGAATTGCAAAAATGAACAAGAATAAATACAAAACCTACATTGTAGAAGAAATGGCTTCTTCTCGTGGTATATCAGTTCTTCGACTTCCCCCTTATCATTGTGAACTTAATCCGATAGAATTAATATGGGCTCAGGTAAAGGGGGAAATTGGAAAAAAAATACTACTTTTCAAATAAACGATGTTGTGAAATTGTTTGAGAGTGCTGTAAGTCATGTTAGTAAGGAAAATTGGACAAACTGTATCGAGCATGTTATCAAAGTAGAGGCAAATATGTGGAAAATTGACAATATTTGTGATGATTTAATCGACCCTATTATTATTAATGTCAACAACGATTATTCCTCTTCCGAGTCGGATATAGAATAAAATGTAAGTGATAAATGTATTCCAATAATTATTTCTTTTCATTTTTTATTATATTATAATTTAAAACGTATTTTTTTCCCAAAATACACACCACTGCATTGCGTAATTGCTTATCTGCTAATCCTTTAACAATGAAGAAACCCTAAACTTTGCTACAACTGAAACAAATACGGGGTCGATCTACCTGGTTTTTAGATTCACGGAAGAAATGTAATTTAAAGTAAGAGATTTATCAAAAATTTCATGGTGCTGCCTGTAAAGGTTTTGCATACTTAATTAGGATTTATTACTCCTCGTACTTTTTGTACATACTATAGAACAAAATCACCCGAATAGAGGAAATTTTTGAGCACAACAGATATCGAGATGCGGTTTTCTGCATTGTGTTCGAGAAGGTCCCAGAAAAGATTGGGAAAAATGTGAGTTAGCACTTTTTTGAAAAGCGCCTTCTGGGCCGGAAAATACATTTTCCAATTGCATCATTATGCGAACGATTAGAAACTCGGAAAAATCGCTCAGAAATCGTTACTCGGGCATTAGAATTACCCGGGGGTGCACAGAGGTGGCTCTGTGGGGGTGCGCGGGGGTGACACTACGGGTATCAAATAAAAGGTAAAAAATCCAAGAGAAAAATCAAGTATTTCAGGTGGCAATTTTCTGATGTTTGGGTGTTTTTCGATGTCTAATCAAAATATTCTTCAATAATCCATTTGCTTATTTCCTACCAGTTGTATTTGAGAACTAAATTATTATGGGCCCCACAAACGCTAGTAGTTTCCTGGTCTGTATAGAAAATAAGGAGGGTGAAAATAAATAAATTGTCAAAAAAATTTAAAACATAATTTTATTATCAAAGGAACTACATAGTGATAAAAACTAAACTATTCAACTTAAAAATATTATAACTTGTTTTGACATTTGTGCACCTGAACATGTATTATTCACTTCAATAACCATTTCATGACTCAATTTAATCGTAAATACCATTCACTTCATTTTAAAATGCTTGTCGGTATATTCAGCATTTGAAGTACATAAATTAGTTTTGTTCTCATTCATTCCGAGTCCAATGCGACTACTTATGAAAAGTTTAATTATAGTATGCGGAGTTATTCTCCTTCGCGAGTGCCGATGAATGGAATGGTTCTGATTTGGAATAACGGGTGCAGCATGCAAAGAGAAAATTAGAATAAGACAATAATCCAAAGAACATAATTATAGTAACAATACAACAAAATTGAATATTTTAAGCATCGAACACAAAATACTATATGCAAATTGTGTTCCAAGAAATGTCAATTATTATTAATAACTAGGTTATGAAATTGAGTCGATTTCAGGAATTATGAAAATGAATAACGAACAAAATGTCAAATGAAAAGTACTTTAATCGCAAAGTTTATTCAATGCCAAATAGTTTTGATGAATTTCCAAAGTACCATCAAAACGTTAATCTAACTTCCTAATAGAAGTAAATGATAGTGTAGATATTATGGCCATTGGACCACATACTAATTCGTATTTTTACATGACTTTGTTCATTGCAATGAGTGTATATGCAAGTATGCGGACACTGGACAATGGGCCGTATCCATAAAAAAGGTTATGCTTATACTTGCAGGATATAAAGGAAATCCTTCAGCTCGTATTCACAATACTCCGGTTGAACCTTTATACTAATAGAGTATGAGCATATCCTTCAATAATTTTGAGTGTGGTCAGTAGCAAGCTCAGTCGTGTAGTGGTCAGTTGTAGCGATGACAGCTGTTGTGGAACTGAGAGAGATTAAACACTATAAGCAGTTTTTATCAACACCAGTTCGTGATTACGGGTTTGAAGAGGAAAATGTGCAATGGTTTGCCAACAGATAATTGGGAATAAATAATGCTGAAACACCAGGAGTTATCATCCGTTATCATCCGTCCTAAAAATGCAGATATGTTTACGCTATCTCAGTACCCTGGGTATCAGAAGGCCATTGCAATAACTGGGTGTAAATCAAGCTACAGTAGCTCGTATAGTGACTCCCGTAATTGACAGCGAAGTGGCGCAATCAAATACTGGATAAAGTTTCCGTCTACAAACAGTGAACTTTTGGATGCAAAACAGTTATGGCAAAGCAAGTATGGGTTTCCGAAAGCGATTGGCGTACTTGACTGTACCCACGTA
>CAJUYH010008850.1:0-14756 GCA_910591685.1 Galerucella tenella
GAGCGGCCTCGGCGATAATCTCTCTCTCGGAACGTGAAAAAGCATTTTGCGGCCTAAGTATACAAATTAAGTATACAAACTATATTTGTGTTTTAATAACTTTTATTTAACTTCATATTATATTTAATGTTTGTAGATTTCAAAACTCCATCAATAAGAGATATGTGGTTGAAATTTGTGAAAAGAGGTTCTTGGCAGCCAACAAAATATTAAAGTGTTTCTATATTATCAATTTCATTTTGTCAAAAGGACGATAATGTGCACTTTAACGAAGAAAACCACCTCCAATCAAAAATTCAAAAAGCCGCTACGCTATACCTAGGTGAAAAAGAATTTCACTAGTGAATATATTTCTATTGATTGAAAATTTGAATAGTCCGGCTCTGAAGTCGACGCCATATTGCTAACATCACAATGTCACTCATGTGATACCAGTTTCCTATTATAAGATAGTCGACTGTGTCATCTCCTCTTGATAGTAGCTCCATGCAATGGAAGAAGCACATTTAAAAACTAACGTTTAATCATTATTAATATTATATTGTTGATAATCAAAAGTCCATTTTTCAATTATAATCAATACATACTTAGCCCTTTGTGCTTTTCATGGTTGAACGTGACAATATCGAATGTTTTCAAATAGTGAAATCTGAATCAAATGGCGACGTCTATTGACAGTTGCTAAGATGTTGCTAGGGAAGCCGTGTGATTTACTTTACAGCTGTGCGTTTTTTTTACAGTGATCGGCCCGTAATAATCAAACCAAGATGGAATATTTGCTTCCGATTATTTCGCAGCAAAAAGTTCACATCGTTGTAATTCAATGACGGTTTATGGAAATGCTCAGACAACGTTCTGATTTTATTACGATAAGTTTCAACAAATATTGAATTGTGATTGGAGAAATTTGGTTACATTTATGTCGTCTGTATATACAGTGCTATTCAAAAGTCCCCCCCCCCCCTCGCATCTTTTGAGCGGCTACACTTACATTAATAAAATTTGGAGGGTGAAAATAAAGTGTGTGTAAACTCCTCTATGGATGGTAACAGGTGACGTATTAGTAATAGATGACGTCACAGTGCCACTGTGTGTGACATTGGCTACATAGCCATATCAATTTTAGTTTATGAAAATTATGTTTAAAGGTTAAAATGAGAGAATAATGATTACTTAAGTTTTGAATGTCTGCTTTCTCATTAATCCGGTCATCCTCTTGAAATATATAAGACATTTCTAAGAATAATCTTTTATTGTAATTATTTCAACGTGATAGGTTCTTAATCCCTTCAAAATCAATTCTGTGGTCTAAAGAGGAAACATGATTAGCAAGAGAACATCTTTCAGGATGAAGTCTTATATCACTCTTATGGAGAGATACACGACAGGACAATTTCTGAGAGGTTTGGCCAATATATGTAGAGTTACAGTCTTTGCAACAAAGCTTATATACTACGTTACTATTATCAGAGATAGGTATTTTATCTTTTAAAGGATTGTAAAAAGATTTCAACACTGAGGAACTCCTAAAAGCAAATTTAATATTGTCTAAATATTGTGAAAAAATCTTAGTAAGTCTGGGAGTAACTTCCCTTATTTACGGTAAAGAGACTGTAGAAATAGAAGAGGGAACTAAAAAAAGCATCCTGATCAGTTACACCTGCTTCAACTATTGGAAGTGATGGAGTATCTGCTAAAACAGATGATATATTGAAAATAATCTTTCTTAGTAAGGATTTGACATTAACAACTTATAATTTTGTAATAGCAAAATTTTACACTCTTCCTAAAATTCATAAACCGACCCTAACTATGAGACCCATAGTTGCATCAATCAACTCTCCAACTGAGTTTATTGCTACTTTTCTCACTAATATTTCGACAAAAGCATATAATGCTGATAATGAATATTTTATTAAGGACTTTTTTCAAGGGTTTGAACTATTTAACAGGAAGGTTCTTCCTCATGACTATGTTTTGGTAAGTCTGGATGTGGTTCCACTTCTAGTAATGTTTATCTAGATACAGTCATACGGTCAATACACAAACATTGGTCTTCAATCAGTGTCGAGTGTAATATTGACTATGATATGTTCATTGAATTGATTGAATTCCTTCTCAGTTCCACTTGTTTCTCTTTTAATAATAAATATTATAAACAAATATTTGGTACACCTATGGGAGCTAGCATTTCTCCTATATTAGCTTGCTATGTTATGGATGATTTGTTGGATGTGGTCCTTGCTGTACTTCCTTTTACCGTCCCTTTCATCAAGAAATATGTCGATGATATTATTCTCGCTTGTCCCAAGGATTCCACTGATGATCTCCTTTTCATTTTTAATAGTTATGATCCCTATATCCAGTTCACTCTTGAAATGGAAAACTCTAATATGGCCGTACCCTTTCTTGATACTCTTTCCACCAGGTCACCTGATAATGTGATTATAATTGATTGGTATAGAAAAGTAAGTAGCTCTGGGAGATATCTCAACTACAATTCTTACCATAAATTTAGCATAAAGGTGAATTTGGTTAAACAAATGGCAACCAGAGTTATGAGTCTTTCCGACCCCATTTTCAAAGATAATAATCGTGATATACTTTTCCATTTGTTCCTTGATAATTCCTATCCCAAATCCTTACTAAGAAAGATTATTTTCAATACATCATCTGTTTTAGCAGATACTCTATCACTTCCAATAGTTGAAGCAGGTGTAACTGATCAGAATGCTTTCTCTATCTCTGAAATAGTTCCCTCTTCTATTTCTACAGTCGCTTTACATAAGGGAAGTTACTCCCAGACTTACTCAGATTTTTTCACAATACTTAGACAATATTAAATTTGCTTGTAGGAGTTCCTTAGTGTTGAAATTCATTTACAATCCTTTAAAAGACAAAATACCTATCTCTGATAATAGTAACGTAGTATATAAGCTTTGTTGCAAAGACTGCAACTCTACATATATCGGCCAAACCTCTCAGAAATTGTTCTGTCGTGTATCTCTCCAAAAGAGTGATATAAGACTCCATCCTGAAAGATGTTCTCTTGCTAATCATGTTTCCTCTTTAGACCACAGAATTGATTTTGAAGGGATTAAGATCCTATCACGTGAAAATAATTACAATAAAAAATTATTCTCAGAAATGTAATATATTTCAAGACGATGACCGGATTAATAAGAAAACAGACATTCAAAACTTAAGTAATCTTTATTCTTTCCTTTTAACCTTGGATAAACATAATTTTCATAAACATTCAAATAATAATTACAAAAAATTTTTGGAACTTTAGTTCTTTATGCCAGGTTATGTTTGAGCGACCAGGGTTACGTGTTACGTTACGCTACGTTATGTTACATTGCTTCGTTATGTGCCTTGCTTTTGCGTGCTTGTGCCTCCTTAGTCTCTCTCTCGTTTACGAAGCAGCGATTCATAATAATAAATATGCTCCTACCCGGATTCGAACCCGGGCCGCCCGCATGCAATGCGAGCATTCTACCACTGAACCACCGATGCTATATTGTAAATCTATGCAAAGCTGGTATTCGCAGTGCTGGTGATCTACTTGAATTTGTTCGGATAAATGTTTACTATTATTTCCATAATTTGTTTTGCGCGATTAAGGGGTCTAGCACACTTACTTTTCGAAATACAGGGTGTTGAAATTTTGAAAGCTTGAATGTTTTAATTCGATAACTTTAAAATGGATGGATAAATTGATTTGTCATTCGGCAGGTTGTTTTTAAATGTAAAAGGGCATATTTTGAAAGAAATTGTAGTTTGTGCAACTAGTGTGGATATGATGGCCATATCGCACGAGGACGAAGTTTGAGCACGACGCCGTAGGCGGAGTGCTTAATCGTTCAAGTGCGATATGGACAATCCACACGAGTCGAGCAGCATATTTTTTCTACGACCCAAAAATCTAGAAAATAAAAATTCCTATAACCTGTAATATACCTAACTTCAAATTAAAAATTTCACAATTCAATTTTATGTTTCCACTAATTTTGTGGTAAACGTACAGTTCTTGTATGTCCAATTTGTTGCCAGTCGGACTCCCTCATGAAGGGTACCGTACCATTATCTATAATAATGAATATTCTGCTAAATATTTCAAACGTCTACCTGTTGTCGTTATTAATAACAAGCAGAATAATTATTTGAAAATAAAATTAACAATAAAAAAAAACTTCCTCACGGGGAATCGAACCCGGGTCTACTGCGTGAGAGTCTGGTATGCTTACTACTCAACCACCAAAGACTATGCAAATCGTTTATCTATAACGTCAGATTTATTACATAATTTTTGCTTAAAAGGAACTAAAGTTCCTACCGTGTGTCCCGCGACACGTTCTACCTTTTTTTAAATAAACTTTGGTACCTCCCCCGTATTCTAACAATATATTTTCAATTATTTTTGATAAAGTCATTACTTCTTCTTCTTTTTATTGTATCTCGTAAAGGAGAAGATCTATTCTTAACCTAATTTCGATAATTAGTCGAGTTCCACGTGTTTGTGTGGATTCTTCACTTTGTTTTAAAATGAATTTTTATATTTCAACTTTTCAATTATTTCACAATGTGACTGTTATGTGACTATAACTAGGGCTCTTAAAGCCATTTGGATTGTTTTTTCTTGAAATAATCGCTTAATGCTTTTCCCGATTATAACATCAAGGATACATTCTCGATTAGCGTAAGTTATAAAACTGTTGTAGCGAGCTGTTTTGTAAATTATGTGTTTTTCTCACTTTTGTAGTACCCTGAAGATGTAAATAAATATTTACGAAAGCTTGGAAATCTAAAAAGAGTACTCTTTTCCTTCATTTTTGCTGCTTACCTCTTCGCTTCTCAGTATATATATTATATATATATATATATATATGTATATATATATATATATATATATATATATATATATATATATATATATATATAATGGGAGTTTTTTTGGGGATGTGACAATAATACCGAAGTGTACTCTTTTAAGAATTTAATCCGAGCTTTCGAACCACTATGTGTTCATTATCAAGGACTGAAAATGTTTAATAAAATAAATTATATAGCAGATAAATTAAATTTCATAATTAAGAAAAATTAATTATCCGTTGATCTTATTCATGGAACAAAAAAAATGCCATCCTAAAGCTAACACTCTCCTCTTCAAAACGTCCAATTACAATTATTTATATATTACATTATAACTGTACAATAGTTTATCCGCCGAGCTTCAGAATATAAGGTTGCGTGGATGCGGAACACATACTTAGTTTACCGATTTTTTTCCGGCGGACGAAAAAAACACAGGAAACCTTTTTTATTTCAAAACACTCTCCCTATACGGTTGTGTTTTTTATTTCTCTCTACCTTTCTCCCAGCGTTAAATATTGAAAGAATTTGGGAAATCGATAGACTGGTGAACTTTTTTATTATACAGGGTGTTTCATTGGGAAAGGGCCTAACGTTAATCGTAGATGTGGATCACTTTGTTGCTTCCAAAAACCTATATTTAAGGTTTCTCTCGCACTTTATAACCGAGATACAGGGTGTTTTATAGATTTATCCTATTTCTTTCGAACCTCATAACTTCCGAGTTACCATGTATATTATTTTGAAATTTGGTACACGTGATAATCATTACCTATGAACTCCATCAAAGGCATCTCTTAAAAAATAATGCAGGTCCTGCTAAACAAAAGATTTCAAAGCTCGTCTTTCCTAAAACCAACACCCTGTATATCAATTTTTCAAAAATTGCTCTTTATAATTGGAAAGAGTATAAAAAATCTAATCTACTATTTCCTTTTCATTTTTCCGCAGACAAGTTTACTACCAAAAATTTACCGACAAAGTAATAATTTATGCACGTTTTGGGGGTTAACAATGGTATCGGAGAGGTTTTTCCGAGGGTTTTCCTTTATTTTTTAGCTTGAAATGAAATCTATTTAATGCATCTAGAGAAGCATCCGAGAAATTCATTGAGTTTGTATGTTCACGAGTACAGACCACTAAAAAATGTGATTACAGGGCCGAACTTAGAAATTCTCATTCAATGTGTTTCGAATATTCCGAACACCCTGCATAAGGATATGTATTTGGAATCGATGCAATTATACATTCAGAATAACGAAAGTAAAATACGAGGAATGAATTTATACTTCAAAAAACGGAGAGATTTTTATAAATTTTATTAATGGACCTGAAAAGAAAACAAGATAGTCTAACAACATTGTTCCAACGAAGCAAGTCTAACCTACAAAAATTGCAGTATGAATTTATTTCTCGTATTTTACTCTTTTCATTTTAGATGTAGAAGTGCATAGTTTCCGTATACATATCCTTATACAGGGTGTTCGAAATATTCGAAACACATTGAATGAGTATTTTTTAAGTACGGCCCTGTAATCACATTTTTCAGTGGTCTGTTCTCGTGAACATACAAACTTAATTGAATTTCCAGGATGATTCTCTAGCTAGATGCATGAAATTAATTTCATTTCAAGCTAAAAAATAAAAAAAAACCTCCCCGATACCCCTCAAACGTGAATAAATTATTACTTTGACGGTGAATTTTGCGGTGGTAAATGGTCTGCCGAAAAATGAAAAAAGAATAGTAGATTCGATTTTTTATAATCTTTCCAATTATGAAGAGCAATTTTTGGAAAATCTATAAACAGGGTGTTGTTTTTGAGAAAGACAAGTTTTGAAATTTTTTGCAAAGCCAGATCTGCATTACCTTTTTGAAGATGCTTTTGATGGAGTTTCTAGGTAATGGTTGATGCGTGTACCAAATTTCAAAATAATATACAGGGTAACTCGGAAGTTATGAGGTTCGAAAGAAAGAGGATGAATTTATAAAACACCCTGTATCTCGGTTTTGAAGTGCAGGAGACATATTAAATATAGGTTATTGGAAGCACCAAAGTGATCCCCATCTACAGTTAAAGTAAGGCCCTTTCCCAATGAAACACCCTGTATTAATCTACATAATTTAAGGTTTACCCCTATCGCCTGGCCTATAATGGGAAACTATATTTATATAAAAATACCTCAATAATGTACACGCTTATATTAGCTTCACCTGTATGTATGTATGTTTGTTTGTTTGTTCATTTACTTCAAAAGAACAGATTAATTCGAAATCTGGCACATTTGTCAAGGACCGATGTCAATACAATATATTGATGAAATATAGGAAGTTATTGAATTGAATTGAATCGAACTCATTGTTTGGAACGTTGTAAAGGCTCCGTAGGCTAGTTGGTTGAAGCGTATGACTAGAAAGCAGAATATCGCGAGTTCCAGCCCCCTGCGACCTCATGGTTTTTTTATATTAATATATTATACTATGAATATAAAAAGAACTGAATAAATTATATTAGCTTTAGTTGTTTGTATGTTCATCTATTTTGTTTGTGCCGTTTCCTTTGGACTATATTTTGATAGCATAGGAATCTTCATTTGTTTTGGGAATCGATGTTCCAAATTGTTACACGACGGTGAATATTAATGACTTGGAAGTTGAAAAGTAGATAGCGACCATGGAAAAATGATAATAGAGTAACAAGAAGGACAACAAAGTCTAAACTGTAGAAAAAAAGATCTAAGTCTGGAAAATACGCTTTATATGTAATAGAACTAAAAAGTAGGAAAAAATGTTTAATTCATTATAGCATTAGCGTGGGGTGCTTTTTATCACTTTACACTAACTCTGAATTTCTGAATAAAAGTAGTAAGAAATTATCACAACTGATATCGAGCACCCCTCAGTATTACTATAATTTTCTCGTTAATCATTTCATTTTCAAATTAAGATTCATTTCCGTTCTCTCAGTTTGATACGCTATTAAAGGTATTTTTTATTTCCTCTACTATCAATTCATTTTTTTAGTAGGTATACACATAAAACCAATTTGCAGATTCTTATCTTATTTAATTACTAAGATTTCCTCATTACTGAGGATGACTTAGTTCCAAATTATTTGTTTTCAAATGTTATTCTTTAGTACGAATACCATATTTGAATAATTGAAATATGTACGGAAAAAAATTATTGCCCAATTTTTTACATGCAATCGATATGCCTGGTATATTTCAAGGAGTTTAAAAAATTATACCAAGCCAGCATACTGATACCTTAGACTTGGAAGCTAGAAAACAGACATTATGAAAAAACAACTAATATACATGTCTGCATAGCTTGCCCGAAGACTAAAAACCTATCACGGAATTCTCTCCCGAAATTACGGTTGGTTGAAAAATAAAAATAAAAACGCGGGCAACTGTGGTGTTGGTATCCGCTGAATAGCGACAGTAAGCCAATAATAGCATTAATTTGGATAAAAGGTTGTGAACAGAGTTCGTGGAAAAAAATGACAACCTCCGGCTAAATAGCGGAATAATCACGCAACACACGAACTATTTTTATACACAGTGTGGCAATGCCTATTAGCTTCCTATAACAGCAAGATGACAATTGACTTCTTATTTCATCACTTGAACACAAATATTCTGAAGATAAATACACACTTGAAATTTCACTCGCATCTTGTTAATTTTATTCTTGAGTGGGTACTTATATCGATCAATTGTTTACTATCTATATTTAACATATGATTTGGCAGGAAATCATAACGATACAAACAAGTTTGCATGAAAATAAGTTTCATCCATAGAAAAGTTTAAACCACCAAGAATTCACTTGAGATTTTTATAAAAGATTAGAGTTGTGAAATGGTCTGAAGGAATGTGGTAATGAACCTGTTTTCTTAGATTTTTTTGTCTGTCGGTACTGGGATATTATTTTTGAATCGTACGATATCATGCCGCATGAGTCGAATTACTTTTACCAAGGCGAATTTTCCTCTACTCAACATCATCTTACATGCAACATTTCTCATGAGACATGTAACGGATGACTCAAACCATCGACACCCATTCGAGATGCATCTGCTTTGTTTATTGTCTCCCGATACTGTAGCACAGATGAAGGTGTTTTACAATCGATAGCGTCATTTGATGTTGAGCTATGAATATTTATTATGCAAAAATAAACTATAAATAATATTCGGTAGAAGAAGACGCTTTTCATCAATATGATCCTTTCCTGTGCTTCAGATGTCACAGTTTTTGAAACATAGATTAACGAAGGTTGTCGCCAGAAACTTAGTTGAGGAGTAAAGCCAATTTCTTGTTTTTCCGAATAGAAGTTCTGACTTAAGATCACGAAAGGTAGTTTGAGATTTGCCTCCGAGATCTTAAATTATAGATAATACGTTTTTCGAATTATTTTTACTACTTATTGACAACTCTTCTTACCTGTAATTCTGGAGGAAAAACATTCGAGGAGATTCAGATATAAGTGACTCAACTCATGCAACTGGCTTACGTACAGCGAAAAAAGAATATGTGGTTCCTTCTGTAAATACTTTGTTTCATTCGGCACGACTGGTGCTGGATCGGGTAGTCAGGTAAACTATAGTAGTCTGCTAGCTATAAACATATTGGATATTATGAAATAATTTTATTCACATTATTGAATCTAAATCCTTGAGAAAATAGAGCTTAAAACAGGTGAATACAAAGACATGTTTTAGTTGATTTAAATGATAAAATTGTTACGGTAGCAAAAAAGCCATCAATAATTAGATCTATTTTTTGGATCTAAACAAGTTTGTGAAGCAACCACTGGCAAAATACAAGAAGAAGGCCTTAGAGGATATTCGAAGAGACCAAGAAAGATATTATCACAAATACGCAGTTCAAAAAGCGTCATAGTTTGTGAAGCTGACGGAGTCTGAGGATAAGTCAACTGTAGCTGTTTTGTTGGATAAAAGCAAAAAAGCCGTTATTACTAACGTTGCCTAACCAAACGTTGCCTAACTCCCTATTACAAAAACGGTAATATTCTGTAACAGAAATAATCTTGCATTAAAAGGACGTTGTGAGGATGGTTTGATAAACTACGAATTTCAACGAGAATAATTACTGGCAGGCAAGCAAGGAATTTTTTGAAGCCTTTTAGGGCTTAGACTAGACTCAGGCGACGTAGATTTGAAATATTACTTTGGAAATGCTGGAGAAACTTGTACTATGATAAGTGAAATGATTGAAAATAGAATAATTGAATCCGTAGGGAAAGTAGTACGTAAGGACATACTTGATGATGTTAAAAATTCCAAATTCTACTCTATCTTGTGTCATGAGACAACATATATCGGCACTAAGGAACAAATGAGCATGTGCCTTCTTCACGTAGATCTCAAGACCTCATTCCTCAAAGAAGATTTTGTTGGGTTCGGTGAACTGCAGGGAAAATTTACAAATCTAAGGGGACAAGGATTTGATAGAGGCTCAAATATGCCTGGGAAATTCATTGGGGTTGATGTCTTGTTGCTTGATGTGCAGCCGAAATAGTAGTAACCTGTGAAAAAAAGGCAAAGAAACAAAATGTGGAAGAAATATGTGGGAAGGGAAAAAAGTGTAGGGTGAATCCTACACTGGACATAGAGAAGTTGAGAGGCCTACTCGCCCTCTTTTACCAACTCCGTGCCTTAGCAAACCAAAACACATTCAACGAACAGCATTGCCCCTAACCATCAGTGGAGTCGCATTATTTCCGGGCTTCTTATACCAAAAAGTACTTCTCTAAAGTTATCGATAATACACAAAATGTATGAGAAAATTTGCATCACAAAGAATTTTATGCCGGTTACTTTTGAATGATACCGGCAAATACTCAGAGAGAAAAGAATTCGGATGTTTTTAAACGAAATAAGGACCAATGCAGAAAATACTTGGCGCGAAACACTTTGACATGAAAAGAAAAGAGAAAAATTCATGTTGTTCGATAAGTTTTTTGACCCCAAGGCTTTTTCGAGCATTTCTCTCAGTTTTAAAATACCCTGGAGAAGAATTTTCTGGCTTCGTTATTTAAAAAGAGCAGTTATTGGAACTCGTTCAAGAAACTGATTCTCTGGATATTTAGCTGAAATAGTCACAACAGCTTCAATAAACAAAGCTTATGCAACTCAACTGCCTATTAGTTGAGCGAAATAAAAAGATTCGTGAAATATTTGTGGAGACTTTTCCTCTTTAAAAGTTTTCACTTTTTAGTTTCGTGTTACCATTATTTAATTCCAAAGATCTTTGGTTTCTGATGATTATTTTTTTGTATTCCAATTACCTAGGTACCTACTTAAGTTTTTACATTTTGCTTCACCTAGTTATAAGTTACCATTTCATTCCAACCAGTTTTGTTTGGTGAAATAATATTTGATTTTTTGTATTCTGATCATTTTCATTCCATTAAAAGGGCATTGAACATTCTCTTTTTAAAATGTGAACTTTCTCATTTTCACGAATATTTTTTTCACTTATCAAAAACGAATGTGCTTTTATTGCAATTGAAATTATCTATTGCTTTACAAAAGTAAACCTTCCAATAGTGGTTGAAGTACTACAAAATGAAATCCCTATTTTAGCAATGTCTTCATGTCTGGTTCAGACCTCGGACTGTCGGCTCTGTAATTTGGAAGACGAAACTGCGGAGCACATACTATGCTCATGCCTAGAGCAGGGTAAGGCATGATATATTCGGCTCCAGTACCTTAGAGTCGAACGACTTTGAAAAAGTATCACGAAATTAATACAACCATGGACTTCACCAGAAGTACAGAATTGTGCACTATGTATCTGTATCTGTATCTGTAAGAATTTGAAGGGTGGGTGACCCCCACAGCACTTAGGCCACAATTGGCCCATTGTGCATCCTTCCGAGGTTTAGACTTCCTTCTGGCTCGTCATCCAGCCTACTTGTTTGAAGTAGGCGATAACGTCGCCGGAAGTAAGCTCCCTCATGCTGGCTTGTGTTAGCCTGTACTCGCCGAATACGGAAAACCTAAATTGAGAGAGTGTCGGACATTCACAAAGAATGTGTTCGACAGTCTCATGTTCCTGTTCACATCCTCTACAGAGTGAAGTGTCAGACAGACCCAGTCTGTAGAGGTGTTTTCGTAGGTGGCAGTGACCGGTCAGAATACCCGTAGCTGTCCGAAGGTTCTGTCTGTTTATAGTCACGTATTTTTTGGCTACTTTGCTGTCCGGATACTGCAGCAGTTCCTTGGCAAGCCTACAACCTTTTGCATCGTCCCATCTACCCTTAAACTTATCAAGGGAGTGTTCCTTTATTAGGTCAATCATAGCCGATGCTGACAGACCAATGAAAGTGCCAGGTCCCAAGAGTTTTCGGGAGGCTGCATTCCTGGCTAGTAAGTCGGCAATGTGGTAACCTTTCGATTTACTCTGCCCCTTGATTCAGCCTAGAGTGACTCCGCTCGTATGTGACTATTTCCTTTGCTAGAAGATAGTCCTCTTTACATGGTCGCTGTTTACCTACATATCCCATGTCAGGACACTCCCGCTCGATTCCCTCACAACCGGGGAAGTGTGTCTCCAGTAGATGCTGTAAGGTATCCACCGGGGTTTCGGTGAAAACACCCGGTGCGGCTTCCATGCAGCCTAGAGCGCAGTCCAGTGATTTCGTTAAGATACGGCACAGCCTTGACATTTGCGGTACCAAGACGATATCCTCACAGAAGGCCCGCCAGGCATCTCTTCGAGCCAACCTGACCGCACTCTTGTACTCATTTCGTTTCTGGCGGTATTGCTCCCAATCCAGATCCGACTTTGTCTTCCTAGCCCTATTAAATAGGCGCCGGGTATGTTGCCGTAGCGAATCCAAAGACTTGTTCCACCATTTGTGGCCCTTACTCTCCTTCCTCGTTTTTTCGGCGCAGTTTTCTTCATATGACGAGACAATAATCGAGCCCAGCTCCGCTATGGCCCAATCGATCTCATCATTATTGCTAAAGTTTCTAGGGAAACCGCCAAGCCTCCTTGCGAGATCCAGTTTATACCGTTCCCAGTTGGTAGTCTTGGGGTCCCTATACTTGATTGATTGTTTTTCAACAGCAACCCTGTAACTGAAACAAATGTAACTGTGATCCGACTATGACGGATCATCATTAACATGCCAGTCCCTTACCATAGTTACAACGCTATTTGACGCAAGCGTCACATCCAGGACTTCAGCCCGAATCCTATTTCGGAATGTTGGTTTCGTCCCTCGGTTGAGTACTTGCAGGTCAGTGGTACCTAGATAGTCAAGCAAAGCCTATATAGATAATTCTAACCTTCCCGAGCCCATACCGGATTTCCCCCTTCGTATGGTTGAGTGCCACCACCGATCGAGGATCGAGCCCCAATACAATTTTCTGCCTCAGAGAGGCAGCATCCCATCGGAAGGCCCGAATCACCCACCCTTCAGTCCTCAGGGTCGGATTACCAATCCGGATCCTCCTGAGGACCTCTTGGGGAGGAGACTCGATCGGCGCTGGCACCCAAACCATTGCCTTCTTAAGCTGTTCGAGGGCCGACTGCTCAATGATTTTGAGAGCCAGTTCCTCGTTTTTAATTTTACCTATAGCCTCTTTGAGCCAAGCCAGAGAGCCCCCATCCGCACAGGTCACCATAACGGCTCCCCGGGCAAACGAGTGTCCCTCAAAGCTCGGCACAAATGAGGCGCCAGTCCTGTACATATCCTCATGCAGTTGCGTGAGGATATGCGCGTACTGCTCCTTGGTGAGCAGATTGTCTGGGTAGCCATCGCGGATGATGGCCACCTTGAGGTCGCTGCTTGCTGCTTCCCCGTACGACTTGTGCTCACCAGGGACCATGCACACCTTCTTTGGAACTTGACTGGCCTCTGGTGGCGTGTTGTGCACCCGAGGCCTCTTAGCTCCCCCTTTGGTGACGTCAAGCTTGACCCCGCTGGGACCAGCATTATCATGCATGTCCCGGCTGGGCGGTGCTGGTGTCACCTCTTTGCAAGGGCCAGTTGGGCCACCTTTCGGTATCCCTTCTGTCGCCCTTGCGGCTCTCCTCCTTCGTTTCTCGGCACCGCAAATAGACTTGCGATGCCTCTTCAGTCTTTCAGGTGATGGGGCAGTTGTTCCCGGCATTGCCTGGGCCCTCACCGCTTCCATCATCTGAACGTCTTCTTCGTGGGGCCCGGTTTCAGGGCACCTCTCAGGAGCCTCTTTCGTAAGGGTCCTATACAGGTCGCCCATCTCTAGAGTCTCCTCCGAGGTCCCTTTCTCCTGAGCCCTCCCCTCTTCACCATAACTTAATGGATTCATGTAGATCCCACGAGTAGCAAGGGAAATCTTAGTCCACCTCCGCAGAGCCCCGCATGCGGAGGTAAGGCTACCTACAATGGGGTTTCGCTCATTTCCTCAAGGTGATGACCAGTAGGTGCCGATCTTCTGTTCGACCACGCAACCTGTAGGCCCGGTCATCCTACCGAAGGATTCAGGATTTTTGATAAGGTTGTCTCCTCTTGGTCCGGACAGTCAAGTCAAGACCCCCCCATCCCTCTGGTCCGCGAGACATGACCACAGACGACCAGGGAACGTTGGTATAACAGGTGATTTCGAGGTAACCTAGAAGTTTCACCTGGCATCGTAAACCCTATGTGCAGTCCCTTAGCCACGATACTACAGCTGGGATAGGTGAAGTTGGTCCGCGGCAGGGTTGAGGGCTGCCAGTTGAGGTTTTATGCTCAACGAGCCCCCATAAATCCCCACAACCTCTTCCTCACATAGATCATTGTCAGAGGCCCTCCTATCCGCCACCTGGAGACGTGCCGGGTTGGTTCTTCACCCCCTCCACACCAATAAACACCCCGAGAA
>CAJUYH010008851.1:0-14754 GCA_910591685.1 Galerucella tenella
AAGATAAATTAACGACAGAATATATGGATGAACAACAACAATAAAAATCTTTATTAACCAAACTTGCGACTCATTGTCATTGTATAAAAGTGACGTCAGCTTACTAGATATTGAGGATGAGGGGTTTTTATCGCGATAAAAAAGGATGCACCTTCCCCCTCTTGGGGAATTGCTAAATGCATAAATAAAGAGAGCATCCACAAATGGATAAACAACCAGGCGTTGCGCGGTTGGTATGAAACCTCAGGACGAAGACACGCTAAATTATTCCTTAAAAGCCTTTTGGCCAAACTGTCACACGACCTTCTATGTCAAAATCGAGAAACGACGAGGAATGCTGACCGGACATTGTAGGCTGAGGAAACATGCAGACAATGGACTCGTTTACTAATATTTTTAAATCATTTTTAACTGTCGTAAAACAAAGTACTAAGGATAAAAATATGATTCTGAAAATTTCATGTCAATAGAATATGTCGTTCTCCTAATACAACCAATTAAACAAGCATACCGTAGCGGGGCGAAGACTTTGACTGTGACGTCACCGCATATGAAAGTTAATGTGCACAAACATTACGCTTCTGACTGTAACGCGCCTCGCATAGAATTTATTCATTTTGAATTACTCACAAAATTTTGTGTGAATTAAATAAAATGTGTAGACCTAATTTTAAAAAGGCAGACTCATTAAATCTTCCAGAAGTGGACTTGCTCTAATGATTATGGAGTTTTTTAATCGAAAACACGAGTTTATTAAATTATAATTTTATACTATGTGATACATCGTTTTTGGCTGTTTTCCGGTCAGTATGATTAAAAATGTCAATATTTTCATAACTACATGCTCTCAAATGATATTCAAGGTGATTCCAGATGTTTTATTTTATTCCTGGTCTGGTGGACAAAGATGTGGAGATAACGCTATAGGTTACTCAGTAAAAAATTGCAATGTTTTTAACTGCAGACTGCCCAATTAAAGGATCTTCTCCAAATGCTATTTATGATGAATGTGAAGTGGAAATTAAATCACCAATGTTGAAAAGAACAAGAAAAACTTATTTTGATGAAGCAAGCAGGTAATATTAGTTCCAAATGTTTACATCAGATTCAAATGTACATGCACCTCACTGGTAAAAAAAAGCGATATTTGAAGAAAAATGAAATCTTAAAAATACACAAACAAAGTATGTTGACTTATCAGTGAATACTTTGAGTCTTTCTATGCTTTTCTGCCATTGCTTCCGTTATTTTTGCATCCTTATTAATAGAAATAAATGTTTAGTTAGATGTTTTAATCGTAGTACTTTTACATTCTGGAACCGCACAATATCTATAGCTTTTTTTACTCTGGTTTTGGTCTATTGTGTCGAATAGTTTAAATTATTTCTAAAGGTTCTTATTTCACAAACACAACATTGTTTACAGTTTGCTAAAACGTATAATAATAGGCGTATAAGCAAGCAAAATACTGTTACTAGATAAGTGGTCATCGAAAACCGATCGGCGCGGTATCCGCTCTCTGGGAGAGATTTCATATGCTATGACGTCACGCCTGAAATTCGGAGAGGAGCGCTGTTTAATGTGATAATTTTTTTTAAGGCGACTTAGGAGTCGTGCTGACGTCTAATTTTTTGCACAGAGCCTCAAAATGATATGCTCTTCCTAATGGTAATATAAAAAAATATATGTAAATGAGCCCATTGGCCTAGTAGACCAGGGTCGATAATTTTTGAAACAAAAAAATAATAGTAGGATAAAACCCATTAGAAAAGGAGGGGAATATGATATAATTGAAGAAAAAAAGAAATTACGTGCGATCCGAGTTCGGGAAGTGGGAGGGGGTGAGTTTTTGGGGTTTATCTCGATTTCCGGCAAAACTACTAGTCCTACGGAAAAAAGTTGAATGGCAAAGTTGTGAGTAGGTAACAAAAAAGTCTACAACTTTTGTGTATTAACAATTTTTACACATAACCTCAAAATTTATGTGAAAAACTCAAATAATCAAGTTTTTGGTTTTTTATTCTCATCTTTTTCAAAAAAAGTATTTTTTTACGAAATTTCGTGAAAACTTACCTTATTATGTCCCAAATGCACTGTAATTTATTTGATTTGAAATACTTTTTTTTCACCTTATTTTGACTTATTATCAAAAAAGATAAAAATAAAAAACCAAAAACTTGGTTATTTTTATTACTCACAACTTTGCCAGTTAACTTTTTTCCGTAGGACTTGTAGTTTCGCCGGAAATCGAGATAAACCCATAGAAACTCATCCCCTCCCACTTCCCGATCTCAGTTCGCCGTAATTTATTTTTTTCTTCAATTATATCATATTCGCCTCCTATTCTAATGGATTTTATCCTACTATTATTTTTTTCACTTTTTACTATTTTTGAAGGCTTCGACAATGGTCTATAGCAGATGACAGGCTACGTCTATCTGCCAGGATGAAGACGAAGCCGCGGAGCACATACTCTGTGAGTGCGAAGGCCCAGCAAGGGTGCGGTTTCACCTAATCGAAGAAGTAAAACCGAGGACAGAGCTACACGCAAGGGATGCTGTATCCAGGTTAATAGGTATGATATAAAGAATAAAGTTAGATATTGAGCTCTAAATATAGGGAGGACCACAATAGATCTGCAAAGGTCGCAGTGGGATAGGACAATCTGGACCTTTTTATAGACAATACTTGGGCTATCCTCTATACATCCCTAGCCCCAGATGATGCAGACGACTTCTTCAAAAACCCTATTTTGAATGTACCAGGCAAGCAAGTGGAATAACTGCTTTCTTTTTGTCTAGCTTTTTATGCAAAATATAAAAGACAACCCTGTATACTTATATAGTGTTTTCTCTAATCAACTATGGTGAATTGTTTTTTAATTCATCATAAAATATACCTTTCAATTAAGTGATTAGATTACGACGTAATTTAAAGTATAAAACTATCAGAGATTTAAAAATAAATTTAGATATTCCGGTATACTGAATGAACAATTAAATGAATTTCAATAGTTTTAAGCTTCAGTAGTTTCACTAAAAATTATTTTTTTTCCTTGAAAACTAAGGACATTGTCTATTATTATTTGTATTAGATGCAATAAAGAGAAATTCATTTCTCTCATTTTTATATACGCAGGTACACGCCCAACCTATTAGAAATAATTGAAAAACAAAAAAAGTGTTTAAAGTGAAAGTATGTTTTTCCATTACACATTATATTAATTAATTATTAAAGTCAATTTATGAAACTTACCTTCATGGAAAATAAAAACAAACAACGCACTACCAATGACAAACTTCATGTTCGAGCACAAAATCAAAACAAACAAGAAATTCCAACGTTTTAAACGCGAAAAGTATAGTACCTACCAAATGGAACTGAAACGCTTCGAGTTGCGTGAAACGTAACCTACTTCTGATAGCAGCGAATTTGAATGGTACCGAAGAAAAGATTCGATGTTTCTTTTTGTTTTTCTCCCACCGGTTGTTACCTGTGTATCTAAGATTAAGCCGCGATTAATAGTTAAACGAGCTGCTATCCGAGACAATTTATTTAGTTGATACTGATGCAAAGCAATAAAACAAAAAAACTACAATAACATTGACATTTCTTTTTTCTTGTTTATTTCGCACTACTTCTTTTGCTACTTGGAAGCCACAAAAGTTGATAAGATTGAGACGTAACGTAAGCCCTAGTGGTGGGTAAGCAGTGGCAGATCAGCGCACAGTCACATGAGTCTTAGGTCAGAATCGATAGGGGTCTCAAGAACCAAAATTTAAATTTGTGTTGTCTGTAAAATTGAAAACATATAAAATAATAATTATAACCAAATACATGGTAGTCGATATATCTATTTTTCTGCTTCTTAAACGGTGTTATTATACCGTAAATTGTGGTTAATTTGACTGCTGGAGTGAAGTTGACCAAAAACAGAAAAAAAACAACTTTTTGCGCAATCAATCTTTTTGTTTATCTACAGCATCGGTTGTCAGGACAGTAGGTTGTATTTACTGCTTTCTAACTCTTACACGTCGGTAATGGCCGTTTGCACCAATTGATATTTAAGTAGACTTAAAATTAAGTGGCGCTTTGAGAGAAAGTTTTGCTTTGCACCATAAACAACTGTTCATTTCAAGCTGCACTTAGCTAAGCTCAGAAAATCGCTCGCTTATTCTCCACTTATCCTTAAAGTAGAGATTTCTAACCTAACATTCTTGTGTTTTCATTGACATAATACCTATCTGTCAATGATTTTTCTGTTTTCGGTTTATTTTTCATTTTTGAAGAAGGAAGTACAAATGGAGGATGATCTGAAATATTGGATATTCTTGCAAATGAATTTCCAAGAAGACGGTTCAACCGTAAAAACTATTATGAAGAATTGGATGAAATTTCAATAGTTTCGCTTGACCAAGCCAACTGTTTTACAACTCGTAGAAATGCTAGAAGATTCTTTGGAGCATCCGTAAAATTTGTGAGCCCAGACAGGCCATCAGTTTTCTTATTTTTTGAGTAACCTCTTTGTATTTTGCAGCTAAGGATATTAGCAATTCTTTTTCCCGAACTGTATAATTTGCCGATCTGATATTCTTAGTTTTTACTGTGTTTTCCATTGTAAACAATTTCCTTATTTGAAAAACAAGAATAAAATCCTTTCATTTTCAAAGAATTGACTTTTAACAGCTTTTAATACGTTATTTCAAACCACAAAACGAAAAGTCTCTAGAAACAATAGAGAAATAAATAAAACTCAGCTTAAATAGCGAGGTTGACAAATGTATTAAACACTTAGCTAAGAAGCAGAGCAAAAACATTGGTGCAACTGAACTTTAACTAAGCGACCCTTAAATTTTAAACTCGTCATAGCTATTCTAAGCTCATGCTTCTATTGGTGCAAACGGCCATAAGTGATTTACTTACCGTTCAGACGTCGGTAAGTAAATTACTTACCGACGTTTAAGTGGTCCCAAATAATATATTACTTCATTTATTACACAAAAGGAACAAAAAAAATAAGATTTATATTTTTTAATGAACAGAACAATATAAAAAGTAAATTCTGTAAGTATTAAGAACGGTAAGGGTTGTTTACCGGTGGACAGCAATGTTTGGTGGCTGAGCGTAGCGAAGCCTCCAATTTTGCTGGAGACCGGTATTACCCTTAACGTTCGAGATGCTTATACCATTGTCGGTCGTATTGAAATAAATTTCGAATAAGATCATTTAATTTTCTTCGGAATGAACGAAATGTCAAAAGTGACATTTATACTTCTCGTTCAAAAAAATATAATTTGCATTTTGGTGAAATTGTTTTTATGCCATTTATAAATTTTTATATTGTTCTGTTCAGTTCTGTTCATTAAAATATATAAATCTTCTTATTTTTTGTTGTTTCTTTTGTGTAATGAATGAAGTAATAAGTAATATATTATTCAGGACCATTTAAATGTATGTATGGCTAAGACGTCGGTAAGTAATTCACTTACCGACGTGCTAGACTTAAACCAGTAAACACAACCTACCGTCCTGACAACCGATGCTGTAATTAAACAAAAAAGATCGATCGCGCAAAAAATATTTAAAGAAGGTTATAGTGAAATGAGGAGAAATTGTGTTAAAAAAATGTGGTTAAACTTTAATTCCTGGAAAATTGAGGAAAACTTAATTATCCTTATAGTAATTTATTTTACATATTATATTATATAGGAATATAGTTTGGAAAGTTTATCTGAAACTACGGGGCATCGGTAAGAGGCGAGTAAACATGGCGGTATCTGTCATAAACGTACAAATGGCGTACGGTACCTATTTTACCAAGTAAAACTGAAAAAACAAAGGTCACTGACAATACCAACGCCACTGGATAAATCATAATCAGTCAATTGACGAAGTGAGAGGGAAGAACACACGCACGCGCTAGCCAATAAGAAGTCAGCTTTCGATAAAAATCACCAATTATGTAATTCGGAGGGTGTGGTAATTAGGGTTTTCGTACAACGCTGCCAGAGCTTGAAGAAGCCCATAACAAATTTGGAAAAGTGCTCGTCTTTTAATATTCATATTGAAAAAATAATGTTAATAGAAAAATCCAAGGAAACAAGCACATTAAGGAATTAACGTTTAATCATATTGTTAGTATTGTTAATAATAAAGTCCCTTCTCTAATTATTATCACTACATACTTGGCACTTTAGTTTTTTCATAGTTAAACGTGGCAATATCGAATGTTTTCGACTGCATTCCTTTCACGGCTTCAGATAAACTTGCCAAAGTATACCATCTTAGTTACCTTTGCTTTAAAAAAAGCTGCTGGTATCGCCAAAAAATAGTTTTTTTGGCATTTCAAGCAGTTTTATAACGATTTTGAGGTGAAATTGACTGTTGGGACAGTTACTTTTGAGGACACCCCGGAGAAAGTAGATGGTGAAGACAATCATAAACAACCAACCACCAGTGGGATCCTGAGTGTTTAGCGGAAAATTTGTGATGAAAATGATGGGACAAGCTCCGAGGAAGAAGAAGGAATCGACGAAAGACATCAGACTTTTTTTAAGAAAACGTAGAAGAATATGTTAATGACCAAAAAATACAAAATGAGTCATGGGCAATAATAGTAGAATACCAAACAACAAAACATTTTGTTGTGCAAATTTTGTCAATTAGTATAGTGATGATAGCTTCAGTTAAATTTGTTAAACGCTCTAAGGGTCAATTCTATAAGAAGTGGTTAAAAATTAACGGTACGCCGTTAAATTTGACAAAGTTTACGCTATTATAAATGTTTTAATCTATACATAGTCAAGATTATGATTCAAATTTTAACATGTATGGTATCCAATAAAGAGTTTTCCGTTAATGCTTTCAAACTTAATATGCATACAGACTATCAAAAACGGGTTAGAAGATTGTCTTATTTTTAACTGTGCGTTAAAATTTAACATTTGCTTACAGAATTGCACCTTAAAAACGACATGTTTATTTGGCTAGATGTGGAAGACATAGATGTTTTATTTCCCTTAGTAATGTAAAAAAAATATCAAGGGACCCCAAAGTTTGTCGTAGGGGGCAACTATTATTTGATATTGATTTAAAAACCTTTAATTTTGGATAACGTACGTTGGATAAAAATCGCATTATTATAATGGTTTTAACCTTTTCTCTATTTAGTTTTAACGATATTTTGCTTAAATATAGTTTTAACATAAACTGGACTGTGATTTATTCGGTCAACTTCACCCATATTGAAAAAAAAAGGTTTAACAGGTAAAACACATAAACGGTCAACATGTCTTTTATAGGGGCAAATTACAAAATCGTTCAAAGTCACCCCATTTTACGGTACCAAAACAGCACGCCATACGAATGCGTTCTTCAAGATTATCTTAATCTACCAAACTGCGTTTGATATACCAATGCTTTAAGATATAGTTTGTTCAGCCATCCTTTGCCGTTACGTCATACATTGTCCAGCTTGCTCTCTCATTCATGAAATAGATGAGACGGAATTATGACGTCATTAACGTATTTCTTATCTAAGGTCGACATAAATTTTATCTGTTACTTTTGACAATTCAGTTGTCATATTTTGAAAACAATTCTTAACATATGCCATTGATTATAGTTTTGAGGTTAAGTGTAAAATAACATTCAACAAATATAAGACATACGTAAAACAGCAGAGTACGTCACCGATTATGACATAACGGCAAAGGATGGTTGAACAAACTATACCCAAGTAACAATGAACGCTGATTTATTGCGCCTGTTCAGACAATAAGCTGATTAGTAGTTGATTGATGGTGTTAAAGACTGATTAAGCTACCAACTTGAATAATGAGCTGAATAGGCGCCGAATCAGACAATATAGATATAGTTATAGTTGAAATAATACCCTACTTGGTGTGCGTCATCGATTGTTAATGTCTTTCTAACACATTACGTAGAAAGAAATGGAAAAAAAGGCAGGTCTGTGATTAATCCTAATTAAAATATCACAATAATGAACTGTTTAAACGTATTACAAACGTTAACGCTAATCTTTGACTTACAAAAATTTGATTGGTTGATGTTTAGATTACGCGCCAGCGCAACCTATTAATCAAGAGTTTAAAATACTATGAAGGCGTTACTTTTGAAAAATAATACCCTTCTTGGTGTGCGTCATCGATTGTGACGTATATCCGGGTTTTCGGCATGTCGTTTATTTTATTTGCTATTTTGACATATAGCTAACCTTAAATTTGATAAATAAGATCATCAGGATTGTATTTAGCCAACTTCGAAAAGGCCATGCAATTAATAATTACCAGCTTCTTTTTCTAACTGAAAATACTTGAGAACTTTCAAAATACTGATGATTTTCCGTGTATTCATGCATATTTTTGTATTATTCATATAAATAAAACAATAAGATTAATATTCACTTTTCATAAATAATAATTGACCGTAAACAACAAAGTACAGACCTGTCAAGAACTGTCAGTGTGACAGTAGAAAAAGACGTAAGACTTATTGCCGCTACGAAAGTAACGTCTTCATAGTATTTTAAACTCTCGATTGATAGGTTGAGCTTGAGCGTAATCTAAACATCAACCAATCAAATTTTTGTATGTCAAAAATTAGGGTTGTTTGTAATACATTTAAACGGTTCATTATTGTGATATTTTGATTAGGATTAATCACAGACCTGCCTTTTTTTCCATTTCTTCCTACGTAATGTGTTAGAAAGACATTAACAATCGATGACGCACACCAAGAAGGGTATTATTTTAACACCTGTGTACCGTCAATGTGTCTTCGTAAAAGTATGGCTCAATTAAATGAATATTGAATAACCCACACCATACATTTATATCCCAAACTGTTTGAAACAGAGTTGAACAAACAACAAACCTAGTGAGCATTTTCCCTCGACCTATATAGGTGATATATTATTTGTGTTGCTTCAAAACCCTCTGTATCGTGCTCTTGCTAATTCCCAAGTCTTCAGTTATATGTTATTAATTACATATATTATCATCAGTTCTCACTTGGAAGAATAACGAAGTTTGTGATTGATTAGTGAGAAAGTATTAGTTTTAGTTTGGCCAATGTTGACCAAATTATGTAATTTTGTCAGTCACAAAAAAAAGTGTTATGTTAGTATGTTAATATATCTATCATGTTAGTTCCATACTTATATATTTTAATATGTTTTGTGCTTGAAGAAATTTGTCCATTATACTTTTGTGACCCTCAACTGAGTTCTCAACGATTATTATCAAATAGCCTTCAAAGAAAAAGTATTTCGTGTTAACGACGACCTCTAATCTAGCGCCAATTATTCTTGATAAGGTTACCATTTTTTAAAATTCAATCTCAACATTTTCCATATATTCATTAAACAAAAAAGTCTTAGTTTAAATGAAAAACAAAACTTATTTTATGTCGACTCGCGTTCTTGAAATAAATCAAATATAAAATTACGTATTTTTATAGTAAATTTTTTGTTCCAAGGTTGTTACTATGTTTAATGTGTAATTTGATGTAGAATAATTGAGATTAATACGAAAAACAGTACCTAAATCTAATTTGTAATATGTAATTTCAATTTTCATCTGAATAAGTTTTTTTAAATAAACATTCCATTTAAAGAATTATTTATATCTACTTGTAAAGGCATTCGTTGGTATATTAGATCGGTCTTTTGAAAGTAGTATTGTGTAGATCAAATTTCCATGTGATCCACACTATTTTCAGCCATTCACTTCACCAGGTATCTTGCTCCAGCCTCTTTATTTTTTTCACAATGTTTTAACACATTCTAACATTTTAATCCTGTTTTAGAGGATGGAATGTGATTTAATAAAAAGTTATGGAGCTTGGAACATAGAAAAACAATACATCTGCTGAACATAGAATTAAAGTGTGTCTTATATTTTCAATCAACCTCTACGATCTACTATTTCTTATAAAAAGTTGGTCACTTAAATAAATCTCCACCCAACTACATTAATTTGTTTATATAACAGTTTTAGTACAGTGTGGATTCTACTTATGGAATAAAATTCTTTATGTCATTATTTTAAAAAATTATAAAAAATGCCGAGACACGTCAACTTTTGAATTGAGTTGTGCGTTATGTAAACATAAATTTAAATGTACAGGGTGATTCACGCAAGTATGCCATTGTCGGTGTTGTTTTTTTTTTAATGAAACACCCTGTATATTTGCATATTTTTGAAATCCTCTTAATGAACCGATTCCAACAAACTAAATAATGTATGGTCAATTATGAATTATACAGGGTAAAATTTTTATTTTTACAGTTATTAAACACATACATAAAAGACCTGATGTATTTGATTTTAATACATTAAAATAAATGCTCAAAATATTCTCCACCAAGTTGTTGGCAATAGCACAGTCTCCTATAGAACTCCTCCTTAGCTTTGTTTAAAGTTTGAGGTGAAATATTCCGTATTTCTGTAGTTATCCTGTCTTTGAGGTCTACAATGCTAGTTAATTGGTTGTGTTGCATATACTTTGTTCTTGAGATAACCCCACAGAAAAAAATTTAACGGCGTAAGGTCTGGCGATCTACGATCTACCTCTTCGTCCAATCCATTTTTTGGGGAAGATTTCATCTAAATAAGTTCTTACCATTAAAGCATAATGAGGTGTTGCCCCGTCTTGCTGGAACCAAACATTTTCATTCGGTAAGCTAGGATCTATTGCGTTGGGATATAAGTTTGCCAGCGCAGGAATAACTTCATTTCTAAGCATATTTAAATATTTTTCAGCTGTCAAATTTCCATCTATAAATATAGGACCAATAATATGGTCGCCTATGATACCGCCCCAAACGTTCACCTTTTGAGGTTACTGAGTATGTGTCTCACGCATCCAATTAGGATTCTCTGCTGACCAATATCTACAGTTCTGTCGGTTTACCTCTCCATTCAATGTGAATGTTGATTCGTCAGAAAAAAGAATGGTACCAAGAGCTATCTCATTTCTGTTCAGCTTATTCATCTGACAGAATAGAAAACAATACACATAATTTACCGATTTAAAACAATCCACATTATTTACCGATTTTTTCTAATTATTGGCGTTTTTAGGCAATTTTTAGGTATTTATGATAAAATTCATGGGCGTAGCAGGTTTTGTTTAATATACAAATACGTCTAATGATTAGTTAGTTTAGATTTTTGATAAATCCATATTTAGCTAATTTAAAAAAGTAGGGTGGACCGGGGATAAAAGTGCCACTTTTTAGTTTTTATTTTTTTACTGGTCTATTGTATTATATTAGGGTCAGATTTAATACGTACCTGATTACCTGAACATTAGTAATCACAATGAATGAAAGGAAATACAATATAAAATTGATATAAAATTGTTATTAATGTACTTTTGTAACGTTGCAATTGGCACTTTTTGCCCCAACTTTGGGGCTTATAGTGCCAGCCTAGGGGTAAGAAGTACCAAGTAGAATTTGAAAATGATTTTAGGAATTATCTCAGCAAAAAATGTTTTATTAGGTCTTTAATCGTATACAAAAACTAACTGACTAGGTGCATTTCATATTGGATTTATTCATCATCACTATTACAGTTTAAGCAAACAAAAGAAAATGATTCACCTGAGATACATTTACTGTGAGTCCATTTTTTACACTCTAAGCATTGTATCCATTCTTCAGAAGGCATACTCTGAGAAAATGGTTCACAACAGTAAAGACAAAAGCAATCGTCTGTCTCTGATTCACTGCTCGATTCATAAACTTCTTTCAGTATCTTAACCTGTTTTCTCTTCGTGAACACTTTCTTTTTTACTTGCTCAACTTTTCCTTTTTCAACTTTCATTTTCTTCTGCGCTCTTTCGGCTTGATCTTTTTCAAGTTCCCTCTTCTCGGGCGTATCGGTCAGAATAGCAGTATGTCTTCGTTTTCTTCCTTTATTTGAAGTTTGCCTATAGCGGTGAAAATACTTTGGAAATATTAAATTCAAATGGAGTCAGGGGAGTGACTGAAACTTCAGAAGTGACCGAAACCTCAGAAGCGACTGGAACATTTTCTTGTTCATCTGTGAAGACTCGGCGACTAGATTTGTAGCCAAATGAGGCGGTTTCAGAATCTGCTCTGTATCGGTCTATAAATCTTTTCAAACCAACTCTGCATATTTCATAATTTTTGGCTGCTGATCTTATTGAAATTCCTCCGTTAATCACGGATTCAGCTGCTCGCTTCATAATCCCTAGTGAGGTTTTACCTCTTTCGGTTTTTCGGGAATAATTCCGCATTCTGTAAAAATAAAAATAAAAAGTGTAAACATAACTGGGGCAAAAAGTGCCATACGGCATTTATTACCCCATGACGCTTGGTACTTTTTGCCCCACTGACCAAGTTTTTATAAATGTGTTTGTAACAAAAAAAATACCTCAATAAAGAGGAAATGGATATAGTAGTCGTAAAGTGCAATGATAAAGCTATCGGTATAAAATTATTTCGCCCCGAAAAACAATAGAGCCACCAAATAAGAAGAAAAATGAAATGGTCCAGTTTACTTACTTTTTAGTATTAAAAACCTCACTTTGTACGCCTTTCCTTAAATCACTCTGGAAACTAACTGATTTCACGAACACGATGCGCAGCGTGTCGTAGTTGTTCCATGGTTGCCGTGTTGAATACATATTATTGAATTTGCAGAAATAGGGACGATTGGAACTTTTTACCCCTGGCACTTTTATCCCCGGTCTACCCTACCAATATTTCAGTGTAATAAATTATTAATTTTAAAATTTCATCCTGTATAATTCATAATTGACCATACTTTATTTAGTTTGTTGGAATCGATTCACCAAGAGGATTTCAAAAATATGCAAATATACAGGGTGTTTCATTAAAAAAAAAACAACACCGACTATGGCATACTTGCGTGAATCACTCTGTACATTTACATTTATGTTTACATAACGCACAACTCAATTCAAAAGTTGACGTGTCTCGGCATTTTTTTATAATTTTCAAAATAATGACAAAGAATTTTATTCCATAAGTGGTTTTCACACTGTATAACAGGCACATAGAATATTTTTACAGATTGCGAAAAGTCTATTCGAGCCATGCGATTTACACAAGTGCGACAAAGAAAATATGAGAAAAACACTTGAAAGAGAGAGAAGAATAAATGTGCGCAGTGAGCTGTTGCCATAAATCCGGAAATTTTTTCTCGCTCATGAATATTTCTAGAGAATTATACCTACCTTGTCTTCGACTCGGAATAATTTTCAAAATATTCATGAGCTCGAAAAAATTTCCGGAAATAATTTGACCTCTAGTGGTATTACTAGTGATAATTTTGATATGAATTTTAAAAATATTCCTATGCTTGACTGTTTGACACAATGTTTTTACCACTAAAAATTTTATAACAATTTATGTCATACACCTGCGCAGCGAGATTGTTTTTGGGATAAGTTGTTAAGATTAACATTGACAGTTCTTACTAATCACCTGTTTTCACACCGTTTATTCAAGATTAAAAAATTTAGTTTGGTCAGAGCGGTTTGGTTATTATGGTATTACCTATATTAATTGACATTTGCAGTTATGCCTGCAAGACAAAAAGAGTTGCTGTAGCAGTTATCTGCTATTTTTATTATTAACAAAAACGCAAAAAAGAAAGATCTCAATGGTCAAAAATTTGACTCCAAATAAGAGAAAGTATAGGTACTACTCTCCTAAATAAGGAATTAATGGTTGAAGATTCCAACAATTTTTTCCGTTATTTGCTGGCATTTTTGTTCTCAAAATTAAAACCAAACAAACGATAAAACACAAATTGTTTTAATTTATTTTATTAACGGCTTCTGCACCGATTCTCGCGCACTATCTAGTTTATTGTCATAAAAATATAGAACACGTCCTATATTTTTACTCCGAAAATTTTGGAAATAATTCTATGACGTGTGAAACAGCAAAAATTATTCTTATTATAATTTTCAGAGTAAATTTCGCAATAATTCTTGTACGTGTAAAACGGCTCTTATAGAACACATTGACCCTTGCATAAACTCCCAACTAGCTGAAAATTTACATGCCCTTTAGAGACAGCACTTTAATGAACTACCTATTGATTGAGCCCAATAATAAAAGACGAAAAATCAAAGAAAGTGCCTTAATACAACTAAATGCAGATAACAAACGCGTTTTATTAACATATCCAAAATAAGCGCTATCCCAATAAAAACCGTTCCTGGAAGGTGCACTTCACTGGATTCCAAGAATGTCATAAAATAAAATATTTTATTTCACATTTTACCAGAGATGTGATCTACTGTGAATGGATCTCAATAAAATTTGACAACAAAGTTTTGTAGTCTTAAACTTCAAAATATTATTGATTGTCTAGTTGTCAAAATTTTTCCTTTTTTCAGATAGGGACCAAAAATTATTCAATTACTAATTAATCTAAACAACGTCGAAATAAAAAATATAAAAACATCATTGTGGTTTGATTCCCAAAAAAATAAGAGAAAAAAAAAACTATCTCTTACCTAGATACCTCTACAATTTGGGAAACACCGTACACTCGAAGATATTTTGAGTGGGATGGATATTGAAAAAAAAAACAAAAAATTACATCAAATGGTTTTATATCAATCTACACAGCTTTGTTTTACATTCATACGCTTAATAAAAAATGCAAGTACATTTTCAGAGGACACATACATAAGAATGAAGATTCGTCTTTGAAACAAAAAAAA
>CAJUYH010008851.1:14854-25797 GCA_910591685.1 Galerucella tenella
TTTTTTTGGAAGATTTACGGCAGTTATCTAATTTTGAAATAACCAAAAATATATTAAGTACTTTTTGCCAGTTTTTTAAAGACTTTTGTAATCGCGGTGATTCAAAAATTGCATATCTAAACCTGAAATAGATTGTCCAATAATTAATTATATTATGCAGGATATAACATGATTGCAAAAAAAAGTTGTACTCGCTATAAAGAGATGAAGTTTGATCTCTAAAATATGATTATATCCTGCACAATCATACACAATCAGTATTATTGCTATTAGACATGCAAATCAACACCTATGTTGATAGATTTAAAAAAAAAAATGCGTGAACGGAATGCTATTTGTACGGATTTTTATTCGTATGCGCGTTATTGAGAAAAAAAAATTTATCCATACTTATATTAACAAAATATGAAATATACAATGTTCTAACTCTACAAGAGTAGCACGAAGGCGAAAGATTGATTCATCTCTAAGCGTAATCACTAAAACGAAAATTAAATACATTTTTTAATCACGTTACGTTATTGGTCGGAAGATTTAAAAAAAAATACCGTTGGTCGTTACTTTAAAATTTTACCCTCATCGATTGAAAGCGCGAACCAATTTTCAATTTCGGTTAATATCGACAACAAACTTTTTGAGTAACCCACAAACGTTTCATTTTACGTATTCAACAGAAAAATGTACTGAGTAAGCAAAAAAATACAAGAGCGTTAGTAGGAAGAAAATTGTTGCTAGTTTTTATATTTATCAATAAAAAACTTTCGTCTATCACTTATTTGTTTGTATATACAAAATAAATAAAGGGTCGTTAATTTTTTTATAAATTTAAAATGTTCTTTTGCTCTTGAATGTAAAAAATAGGTTTTAAAATAAAAACGGGGATTTTGTTTATTATTTTCATTTAATTAAAAATAACGATCGTCTGAAATAATTTATTTTGCTCACTTGGTATATCATTGAACTGAAAATGTACATCAAATTTTGTTGTATAATTGAGAGAATAGTTTTGGTTGGAAATCAAATTTGGTCGAAAAAAAAAAGCGTAAATATGTTGAAAAATTAATTTTTTAAAATTAATATGAAATAAAATGTTTCAATCAAAATTTTGACCACATTTTTACAGGTTACAGCAAAAAATGCCACAGTGGTTCCATTTCAAATAATATTTCTAAATTACCCTCCCCCACGAGCCGGCATTGGTTTAATTACCGCAAAAAACATAATTCATTTTATTCATTAGACACTTTCACTCAATTCCCAAAATAAGCGTCACGCAGAAAACCGAAAATTATCAATTAAACAAAAAAATTCGCCAGATTTTCCAATTCGACTCTGTACATAAAAAGCAAACATTCTCTGCTGCCAAAATCGATATTGCGCGCAAGGACAAGTGAAACAATCGCTGAGGGTACGCAAACTCCGATCCAACATACATACCATCAATATAAATACTCGGCAAATTTTTATTGCAAGATAAAAATACAAAAAAGAAGGGAAAAAACAGATATCCAACATTAAATACCTAAAGCGTAAGTTCTAGCACATTCGCGTATATCCCGTTTACGAAAATTCGAGCGACCGTCTCGATAGAGATATTGAATCGATTTTTTTTCAAAATCGCTCGTAAATTCAGGATTCATCCATACACTCAGTCGCATTCATTTTGGGAGAGACAAAACAGTTACAGAATATATTGTTACAGCTAGTAATAATAATAATACAGTATGTACCAGGAAGGTTGGGGGGCGAGCACTTTATTCGCTCGCCCCGCCCTCCTTTCACAATGTCTGGGCAATGCCCTGCACTACACAGCACTCAACAGTTTAATGTATTGCCTCAAGCAGCGTTCCCAAGTTATGACACGTCTTGATCTTCTACATCTTGGAGCTGCTCTTTCGGTTCCGCCTCACCTGCAACACAAACATTTTCTTTTTATATAACATACACTACCATAATAGTCCAAGATCCCAGAGCGATAAGACATAACTTATTTGCAAATAGATGAAATGTTAGGTTCTCAGTAGCATTTCGTGTGCTTTGAATAGCTGTGTGTTTGTGGAGCTATCATAAGGGCACCTGGGCAGGTATCAGGTGAGAAAGATAACTAAAAATAAGAGTTACTTTAGGTAAATTAAAATGTCTGATTTGGATCTATGTTTTGTAGAATAATATTCTAGAGTAGTGTCATAAGTGTCAGACACTTTCCATGGACCAAAACTTTTGTCAGACACTTTAAAGCTCCACAAACTTCGTAAACGCTTAGTATTCAGTATAGTTCGAATCTGTTGGAGACTTGGAGCACATATAACTTAGTAATAGTTGCCTTGATAACATATTTGAAAGTCAGACATATGAAAATAAATAATGTTTATTTATTTTTTGTGGAGCTTTAAAGTGTCTGACAAAACTTTTGGTACATGGAAAATGTCTGACACTTATGATACTACACTAGAATATTATTCTACAAAACATATATAAACCTCAGACATTTGAATTTAAGTAAAGTAATTCTTATTTTTAGTTATCTTTCTCACCTGATACCTGCACAGGTGCCCTTAGTATAGCTCCCGAATACACAGGTATTCAAAGCACACGAGATGCTACTGAGAACCTAACATTTCATCTATTTGAAAATAAGTTATGTCTTATCGCTCTGGGATCTTACTCTATATTATAAGTATTACAGATTGACGTGACGTGGATGACAGAAAATTATAAATTTGAACTACAGCTTGTCAAAAAGTGGCAGATTTAACAGCATGCTGAGTAGGCTCGGGCGGCAAATTTGGGGAACGAAATTTTTTTTACCTCAAAAATCAAAAAGATTTTTCTATGACGGTTTTCTGATGTCTTAAAGATAGAAGTCAACAACAAATTTTGTCGATGACTTTTTTCTTTCACTTGTCATTGCACATTCCGAGAGTAGCAAACTTCCATATTCTAGAGTAAAACAGCTAGTTCGCCGCCCCTCAACCAGTAATCGGCCTCTCGCCTCTGCGCCCTTTGCCCACACTTTTTATGAGTGAAAAGAGCGAAATTGTAAAAAATATGCCACTCTTCCCACTAACAACCCATACATGCCAGTCTTACTACTGGTTGGAGGCTACGAACTGGACGGTTTGTATATAATTTTTCGATTTTTATTCGAATGTAATGAATAATTTAGTGAATACCCCATTACCCCGCCCATACATGATTGAGCTTCGATTAGCTCAAAAATTTACGGAAAAATTATTTTACGTGCAATTACAACGAAATTGTTGCATTGTAAAAATAATGTATATGACAATTGTTGAGGCAAGGGTGTTTGTCGGTTTCATTCGCATTTTATAGTTTGTTATTTACTGTGTAAGATATAATATGTTATTTTCATTTTTATTTGTAAGAGAGTATAGTACACTGCGTCGCAATGCATGTGTCTTCATCAGGTAGCAACAGCGGCTGAATTCATCAGTTTTCAGAGGTATATCAAAGAATTTTGCAGTCAAATAAAAAACGCAGCAAATGACACTGAAACGTCACTTGAACTAATGCGACAAATAGTATATTATGCAATGAGCACAAAATGATGCCCATTTTGCACGAGTATGAAATTTGCAGAATGAGCCGAAGGCAAGTGCAAAATGGCCATTTGGTTGCGAATTGCATACTATACTTTTTCTATGACAACATATCGTTCATGTTTATCCATAACTATGAAATTACTCGTTACCTACTAAAACTTTGACAGACATTTCATCAATTTGTCGCTGTACGTCATAATTTGACAAGCCATAGTCGTTGTGATTTTAGAGTGAACCTAAATCTGTCACGAAATATTCCATTTCGCATTTGTTGCTTAGCAACTTGCCTAGCAGCCGATGCAAAAATGAAATTCTGTACAAAATGTGCTTGTTTATGATTGAAGTTACGGTTATAAAATGAACATTTATTGTCGTAGAAAAAAAGTATTATGAGTGATTTATAATACATTAAATGTATTACATTTTCTCACAACACAATGTAATGTAATGAAATAACTGGAATTTCATCGAAAGTAGAAAAACTCTGATTACAGTATCTCTAGTTTAGTAAAAAAATTATGCCTGGTTCAACAATATATGGAAGCAACCTCGTATGCACAATATTCAACAAACTTTTTTTAGAAGCAAATCTTTTTTGAGATGAAAAAGGTGAGTAACAAATTTATCATTTCTATACAGAAAATTGTATTTAGAAAAAGAAGTGTATGTATTTGATGATTTTCATGTTGAAAAATAAGATTATGTTTTGAATTTCATTGAATTAGCCTAGGAAGGCACGAAAAATTAATTAAATTGATTCATTTGAACTTGACTCTCAAGAATTTGTGGATGAATCAGTTTTTGTAGAACCATGATTCAAAATATTACTCAAGTCAGAAAATACCTAGAAAATTTAAATTTAGTAATAAAATTTATACAAGCAATATTGATGGGTGGAAAAATGAAAGAAATTTCATCACAGTGTAAATTATTTACAAATAAACCAAACTAAAGTTAACTCTCTCGAACTAAAGTCAAACAACTTACCATCTCCCTGCATATCACTGGTCCAAAGGGTAAGGTTGTCCCTCAAAAGTTGCATAATCAATGTACTATCCTTATAACTCTCTTCAGAAAGGGTGTCCAGTTCGGCGATAGCATCGTCGAAAGCTGCCTTTGCCAATCGGCACGCTCTATCGGGACTATTAAGGATCTCGTAGTAGAATACTGAGAAATTCAGCGCGAGACCAAGCCGAATTGGATGTGTAGGTGGCAACTCTGTCATGGCAATATCGCTAGCAGATTTATAAGCTACCAAAGAATGTTCAGCTGCGTCCTTACGGTCATTACCTGTCGCAAATTCTGCTAAATATCGATGATAATCACCCTGTAACAAACCAAAAATAGTGAAAATTTGGTTTTGGTTGGAGCCCGGATAATAAAGAAATTTGTGGTTATTTAAAACCTGTATCCCTTTACGTAAGAGACTATCAATATTGATAAGTAATGACGTAAATACCTGTATAATTTCAATATTAATTAAACAGTTATTGTGGATTGATAAGATAAGATGGATATCATAAATTTATCTATTAAGCTGGTGGTACTTTTGGTAAAAATGAGTCAATTGATTAAAATAACTTGAATTCCCTTATCAAAACCCTTTTCATTCTTTATACACTTCAGTAGAGCACTCTGTATATAGAGGATTATTCAATTTAATTACAAATAAGTTAAAGAAATCATAAAGAACAGATTTAGAACAAGAGTAAGTTCTTTCATACCCAGCATCCTGATGGCTCAACTACATTGTTAGGATACAAAATAATTAAAAGTAAATATTGATTCTTACCTTCATTTTATAGTAAAACACTTTGGATTCACCCGAGGAAGCAGCTGGTATCAAGTGCTTGTCTAATACACCAAGGATATCTGAGCAAATGTCTCTAAGTTCTTTTTCTACTTGTGAACGATATTGACGTATCATTTCAAGTTTATCATCAGTACCTTTAGCCTCTTCTTTTTGTTCTATGGATGATATTATACGCCATGATGCTCTTCTGGCTCCAATGACATTTTTATAAGCTACTGAAAGAAGATTCCTTTCTTCTACAGTCAATTCCAAATCCAGCTTTGCTACCTTTTTCATTGCTTCCACCATTTCTAAAATTAAAAAATCTTTATGAGAAACAGATGAACAGAAGAAAAGTCTTTCATAACTTATATTTTCATTTATTTCTTATTGAATTGATTTCTTAAAAAAAACAGAAAAGTTTATCAAGATTTATCTCAATTCAACATCAATTTAGAAGTACATATTTTGAGAACCCAACTTGTATTCTATCTACTCATAACCTACAGCTTATCTAATTCAATATCATGATTATGATCCAATTAATTGAATATATAACTTATTAGAATCTAATTTAATGGACTATTATTTTTGGATAAGAATAATCAATTTCCTGTTTCAGTTACTGATATAATTGAACATTATCATTGCATATTTACACCTTCCTACAGACTTTATTATTGATGACTCACCAATGGAAATGCAGTGACTTTGTGGTTAAATTAGTACAAAAGGATTTTTTTTAACAATAGTTTTAAGTTATCTATTATCTATTCTATTCATTATTCAGTTTACTACAGGAATTAGCACTATCGTAAGGCCCAGCCTGAATAAAAATGACAGGAAGTACCTCGATTTGGTCATACAATAAATCATAAATCTTTTAAGGTAACTATATACAACACATCGGCGAATACCTACGCCTTTTAATAGATACCTACGTTGGTAGATAAAGGTATGAATAATTGATTCGTGTTTATATCACTGAAAATTATTGCAAGATCTTGGTAGATGACATTTACAATTTACAAAAAAAATCAACTTGGAATCGATCACATAAATTGTGAATTATTTCGGGTTAAAAATATGAAATTAACTTATTCAGGAGTGTGAAAATTTAGATTTTAAATATATTCGTTATGATTCATTCCAACAGAATTTGTAGAATTGCATATCTGGTTACATTTAATAACTGATGTTGCAAAAATCGATACCGCTTTCTAACATTTCAGCAAGAGAAACAGCCAAGGTGTTTTATGAATTTAAATACTTATAATAGGCTTTAAGAGAAATATAACGAAACGAAATAATTAGTTTTTTAGTAACTGTCAAATATGTCAGAATGGAGATCGCCGATCGGGGGAGCGTCTTTTGAAGGATAATTTAGCGGTATAATACCATGAATATTATAATATCACAAAAATATACATACCATCGTATCTTTCTGCCTGTTCGGCTAACTTTGCCTTGTATACATTATCCTCTCTTTCGGACATTTTGGGATGATTTAAGATTTATTTTCACAGCACTACAACACAAATTCTTATTCTTTACACTTTCCGTACTATCAATATGGCTGCGCCCGCCACACACTGGTATCGCCGATGATGATCGAAAACTCTCGGGATCTACCGTTTTTGACGTCACAAGAAGCGCGTAAATTTAAATGTGATGCTGGTTTCACTAATTTTTTATAAATTGTAAATAATTTTATATATTTTTAGACGAGTTTTAAAACTTTTGATTGATTGATAGTGACAGATAATTTCATTACTTTATAAACAGAATTGTTTTCCATGACATACTTTACTTTAGCAAGTCCAAGTAATAATAAATAATCAGAATCTATTAGTAGGAGGGATTGTGTCAAAAATAATTTTGAAAATAGTTTTGGCTACATATTTAATGGAATGGACGAAAAATAGTGATTTAGTGTTGAATACTCTAGAAATTTATTTTATTTTTATTATATAAAGTACCCTATTGAAAATATCACCCTTTTTCGTAGGTTAATTTTACCCTCCATTATTTGTGAGATTTCTTCTTTATAGATGCTAGCAGTTTTATTTATTTTTTTTAAATGCGATGTTCGGTTTTTTGCACTAATTTTCAAAATTTCCTTCATTTTTTTTCCGTTATTATAATCACCATCAAACAAAAAAGCTCCTTTCTTTGTAAGTACAAATCCATACAGTATTTTCGGTCAAAGTTCAGATTAAAAGCATTTATCCCAGTATTGAAGATTGTTTCGTTAGATTAGTTACTTCCACCAAGTTTTATTGTTTATTTGATATTTTTTATAAATAAACCTTGATCGACTCTGCATTTAAAGTAATTCTTCCTTAAAGTTTAAATCCGAAGGAATAATTTTGTTATTTTATACTAATTTCCAAGAAATATCCCCCATTTTTTGTCCATCGTTATGAACGTCAGGCTTAAAAATCAAACAAAAGTACAAATTCTTACAATATTTTATGTCAAAATTAGGGTTGGAAGTGGTTGGAAGCATTATATTTGTCTAACCATCTGTCATTTAATAAATCTTGTGTGCAATAAGTTATACTGAATGTTTTATCGTTTCTGTTGATTTGTAGAAGCAGTAAAACATTAAGGTCTTGGAACGTAGTCTTAAACATAGATAACATAACACGTCTTAAAAATACTGAAACCGATTTTTTCAAAGTTTTCAATGAAAAATATTGAGATGTGACCCAAATTATCATTAATTTAGAGATCAAAACCTTTTTAAATTTTCTTGCTAACCGTATTCGTTGTTCATTTTAAACCATGTTCAAACTGCAACGTCAAAATTTTTTGGTTCGCGAAAATGGACCGTTTCAAATGATTACGTTATAGTATAAGCTGTGTTTGTTTTCTAGACTAGATAGTCTTTCTAAACGCTGTTCTAACGTAACCTATAATTTTGACTGCTTGAAATTTACATTTAAATATTTTATTGCTAACTGCTACCATTTTAATTTGTTATTTTAGCGTACAATTTTGGGTCTTCCGTGGTTCTTTTGATTTGTGGTGGTTGTGGATATTTTTTATATTGTAATGCTACCTCTAACCTATGAAAAATGTAGCCAGAAGAGCTATTATTAATTATTATGACCCGTAACAGTACTTAAAACAAAACTATTCTAATGAATTATCTATTTTCTCACAATATGGATATCTATTCCATAAAGTATGCATATTCTTTGACAAATCATGAAGCATTATGAAAGACAGAGAACATTACAGTTTGAAAACAACTCCAGATTGTTTTTGAATACGTTTTAACCAGCGACGTATATGACGTCATGGTTCTACAAGAAAATGCAATGTATTAAAACCGTATAATGGTTGAAATAATAGAGTTTGTTCAGCCATCCTTTACCGTTACGTCATAATAGGTGACGTATTATGCTGTTTTACGTATGTCTTATATTACTTGAATGTTATTTTACACTTAACCTCAAAATTATAATCACTGACTTATGTTAAGAATTGTTTTCAAAATATGACTGAGCTGTCAAAAGTAACAGATAAAATTTATGTCGACCTTAGATAAGAAATACGTCATAATTCCGTCTCATCCATTTCATGAATGAGAGAGCAAGCTGGACAATGTATGACGTAACGGCAAAGGATGGCTGAACAAACTCTACCCTTCTTGGTGTGCGTCATCGTTTGTGACGTATATTCGGGTTTTCGACATGTCGTTTATTTTATTAGCTATTTTGACATACAGCTAACCTTAAATTTGATAAATAGGATCATATTCAGCCAAATTCGAAAAAGCTATGAAATTAATAATTACCAGCTTCTTTTTCTGACTGAAAATACTTGAGAACTTTCAAAATGCTGATGTTTTTCCGTGTATCTAGGCATATTTTTGTACTATTTAAATAAATATAACAATAAGATTCGATATTCACTTTTCATAAATAATAATTGACCGTAAACAACAAAGTACAGACCTGACGAGAACTGTCAGTGAAACATTAGAAAAAGACGTAAGACACATTGCAGTGACGTAAGGTAGGTTTGCCTTCTATTTTCAACGCGTAGTTTCTCCCGATTGATAGGTCGCGCTTGCGCGTATTCTAAACATCAACTAATCAAATTTTTTACGTCAAAGATTAGGGTTAACGTTTTTAATAAATTTAAACGGTTCATTTTTGCGATATTCTGATTAGGATTCATTACAGACCTGTCTTTTTTCCCATTTCTTCCAACGTAAAGTGTTAGAGGGACATTAACAAAAGTTATGGGAATTTGACAGTTTTGTATTGAAAATGTCTGTGCGTCAACTTAGTTCAAAATATTTCCGTTTCAACCGCTATTATCACTTCTGGATGTAAACATTTTGACGTTTTCCAGCACCCCCTATAGTCCGACTACTTTATTCACGCGTTGAAAATAAAAAAGACTTTTTGGCAGTTTCAAAATTTTAGCCATAAGTCTGTGCCAAAATTTCTCAAGAATCTTGTACCTGCAGATGAAAAGTTAAAACAACAACCCCAAAATTTGTATGTAATCTCATCGAAAGGATTTTTGGTTTACACCCAAAATTCCATCATTCAACTTTAAAACTCTACCCCCCACCCCGCTAAGGGTGCACATCTAGTATACAGGGTGAACCAAAACGATTCAATTTCCATTTATAGTAAATCTGATCAAATCTGAAAGAAAAATGTGAGAAATCAAACAAATATTTTCAACTGTATAAGCAAATATATTTACATTATCACATATTAGGAAAAGCTGTAAATTCAGAAGATGTTTTTGTCTCGATAATTATATACAAAAAAAATATTAAGAAAAATACGTATTTACATACATGATAATTCTTGTATTAGTACACCGCGTTAACAAACCACTTTAATGACCGCTACCTGTACGTTTTTCTTAGACACTAAATAGAAAGGAGAGAAAAAAATATATATAGAAATAAAACGCTATAAATAGGAATGGCGGGTAAGGTATTCACTAAAATATGTCGGGACACTTCGACCAGTCCTGCTTGGTTTTACAATCCCAATAAGTTCCTTTATATATGTGGTGAATTACACCGGAATCGTCTTCTTGTGTTTGATCGAACCAAATTGGTTTATAAGGACTATATGGACGACCTAAAATACAAAATGTTATCGTTTTTTTTTAATATTTTTTATAAAATTTTAACTGTAACTATCTCTAAATAGTCCAGTAACTGAACCTGAAAATATCGAAAGCTCCTGAAAACTCCCTGAAGACTTCACTTTGCGCTCAATTTGTAGGTCACGGCAGTTGTTTTTAAACGAGAAAAAACTTAACGCTATTGAGTTTACGATAGGGGGGGAAATGGCCCCCTGAACCCTGGAAAACGGAACTAAAATAAGGTCATCGCAAGCAGCCAATCAAGAGCCAATGTTAACGATTGTCCATTAGTATTTGTTAAATATAATCAAAATAATATGACCGAGTGATTTCATCAACATACAACTTCTTCTTCTCCTCCAATTTTATTGGGCTCGGTATTACCATGCACCCAGTGTCGTGATGAGGGCACCGCTTCTTCTTTGTTGGAAAATACGAATATTTGTTAATTTAATGTATTC
>CAJUYH010008852.1:0-14754 GCA_910591685.1 Galerucella tenella
GTTAATAATAACAAACATAATAATAATTAACATAACAAAAATATACAGATGGTTTTTCTCAGGCAATGTCATATAATATCTGGTCGTAGGGACATGCCCTAAACCATAATCTAGTAAATTGTTTCTGGATAAATCGTATATTTCTCGAACCAAAAATTACTGGTTAACAAAACGCACGTATTCATATAGAATTATCGAAGGGGCGTGTATCAAAGGATATTTCTGAGGATCAAAACACTGAACATTCACATATCATGTTTGGTAATTCAAGCTTCTCCTCGGTATTCCCATCACATACGCTCTCGGAAATCCAATTTTCTGGTCTTGGTTTATTATATACTATGCTAGTTTATCTTTGGTCCTTTACTTTATAACATAATCTAAAAATATTGTAAGCGATTTCGAAAAACGATAAAGAAGATTAAAAATATACAAAAACATTGCAAATGGTAGTAGAACAATACGAAAATACAGGTGTGTAAGATCTGGATATCTTGGGGGCACTTTTTATTGGTTCTCGTCTACCAATCCACTCGCGAACATCACGTGCTTAGTGTGGAGGTGCTTCATCTCGTTGTAACTAGATGCTATAAGATTGTTGGCATTTGGAAACATATTGGCAAGGACTGGTATATCTTTCTGTTTGCAGAAATTACAGATAACGTTCCCTTTTAACCGATAATTGTGTGTGGTGTATAATTGTGAGTGGTGTGGAGAATGACTTCTAGTAATCGGATGAGGATTATCCTCACTTCAATATCTGCGTTTTTGACGATTAATTGAATACTAATTTGTTCAATAAAACGCGGTTTGCGGTTACCTGAATCCTGCAAATTGTCGCTAAACTGCATACTGCGATTGGGATCATCTTAGGGGTTCTTGATGTAACTAAATTTTTTACAGATGGTACTTTTCGTCTACATACTTTTGAGATAAGTGTGTGTCCGCTGCCATTAGGCGTGAAGTATTATGAGATCATCTTCAACACTAAAAACAACATCAAGTTTCACATTTTCTGATATCTTAGAACGTCGAGCGTTTTGAATATTTTTAACATGACCAGTTTCTCTTAATATTTCTCAATTTTACTGACTATTGATCGGCTGATACGTCTGTCTGGGATTAAACAAATGAATTCTCGTTTTTTGCTCACATCCTATGAAAATTAAAATTTCTGGGCGTTCTACAGGGTCCTGTTGCAAGGGTTACGAAGATTAATAATTCTGCCCAATTCGCGAATAAACTATAAATATTAATATCTTCTGTATGTTCCTTGTGGTATATTATTCATTCTCAGGTTTAACCAGCGCAGCCAACGCATTTCTCATATTTGGAAGCATTGGTCGTAAGGTCTGGATTGCTTTACTCCTTGGTAAAAGAAACGCTTGAGGACTTTTTCTTTTTTATAGCAGGTTGAACTAATGTCCACGGTAGATCCAAAAGGATTTGACAACTTAACTTTTAACAATTTAACTTCCATATCCATGAATAGATCTTCAAAAGCACATTCCAGTGATTAAAACTCTGAGATATATCAGCTATGTCGGCTAAACCACTGTTTAACAGACAACTCAAATAACTAAAGTTACGCCACTATATAATATTACATTTTACAATAGAAACCTCGTATTGCGATAAATTCCGAAAATAAATTGGTATAACTTGATGCGAAGAACAAACTTTCCATCTTTGTATGAAATAATATTTCAGAAATGTGCCGCCGCTTGTACAGGGTTATTTAATTAGTCTGTTCTAGTTTAGTGGTGATATTTATTATACCGGTTCCAAAATTAGTTAGCTAATTATACGCAACTTTATTTGATTAGATATATTCTGGGATTCCAGGACACATAGGTATACCTTATTTCACGAATATAAGCCTGTTTCGGTCGATATCGTATAAATGGTACTAAGGGGTATTCCCACAATATCAAACTCAAAAATATGTTCTTGTATGCCTTTATTTATCTCTTCTTTATAGTAAAATCTTTTTTCCACTACTATCTGTGTAGACAATTATTGCTTCTTCTAGCCAGCTGAGAAGTTGAATTTCTCTATAAGTGGTTAATAATTTTTTTCTATTATTAACCTAGGTCAATAATGGACTAATTCAAACATTTTGAGAATCCAGAGATATTAGTTTAACAAAAACTTGTTCAACATAATTTTGTAAACCCAGGAGATTGTCTTTAACATATTTGCTGCTTGAAATTACCCATCAAGATAAAATTATTTGAATAAGAACGCCATTAGTTCAAAATTCGCGCTCAACCAAAAATGACTGATGACATAACGAGTACGTTCATAATATATCGAAAACTGACAGTGTACTTGTTAGTCAGACGACGGGGTAAACGCTTCTCGTGGTGCGTTTGTGAATTATTTTTAATTGTTGTTTTAAAGGACCCTGCACCATTTTATAGGTAATCCTGGCTCTCGTACGATTTTCGATTTTTTTTATATGCTGTAGTCTTAATGATAACTAAGAGATCGTGATGGGTTAAAACTGTGGAGGCCCTCCGGTTTGGCGGTGGTGGCGTCTTGTAGTTGCGTCCTGAGCATAACATTTTGCCTCCTAGCACTATAAATCTCGCGATAATAGCAAATGTCTTGTATGTCTGAGGCTCATGAGGAGGTCTGCCACACTTCTGTGCCATCAGAATCGCAATTTCTCCAGAGAGTGCCTCCGCAATGGTCAATTTGTTAGGCCGGTGTTTTAACAGCAAGCGGAAGCAATGAAACCGAACAAAATCATCAACAATCACGTTATGTAGGTTAGTTGGATCCATCTAACTCCCAAAGTCCTCACGAGTGGGCCCCAAAAGACTTTTTAACATTTTCTTCATTCCACGCACCCATCTCTAGTAGTAGATTCTTCATGAAAAATCCGGTAGTTCGGATAGATACTGGGATGGATATTTGTAAAAATAGCCGTCACCTATGACAGACGTCAGTCGGAACAAGCCTACATTCGCATTCACGATATAGAGTATATTTGTGGCTCTGAGTGTGCACCCGAGCGCTACCTGAAATGGAAAATTTGCAATACAAACCACTTTGTTGTCGGTAGGCTAGTTCTTGATGGGAATATGGTTGTGGACATTCGTATACGGAGGGGAGAGCTGATAGTTTAATAAATGAATATGATTCAGAGGCTTTTGTTTCAATTAACAGCTGTCTGCTTGTGATTGTCGAAACGAATACTATAGACTCCACAATACCCATACGTATTAGGTAATTGAAGATCAGACAATCGAAAGTAGATCTACGTGGAATATACACAACTGAAGATGCAGGTAGGTAGTTCCGCTCATTTCAAAGGAAAAATTAATAAAAATACGCAGCGTCAGGACATAGAAGACAACAAGAAAATGTCTGAAAATTTCCGACTGACGTCTGTCACGGGTGATGGCTCTTTTGACAAATATCTATCCCAGTATCTATACGAACTACCATATTTTTCATGAAGTATCTACTACTAGAGATGGGTGCGTGGGATCAAGAAAATGTTAAAAAGTCTTTTGGGGTCCACTCGTGAGGACTTTGGGGGTTAGATGGATCCAACTAACCTACATAACGTGATTGTTGATGATTTTGTTCGGTTTCGTTGCTTCCGCTTGCTGTTAAAACACCGGCCTAACAAATTGACCATTGCGGAGAAATTGTGATTCTGATGGCACAGAAGTGTGTCAGACCCTCTCATGAGCCACTGACATACAAGACATTTGCTATTATTGCGAGATTCATAGTGCTAGGAGGCAGAATGTTATGCTCAAGACGCAACTACAAGACGCCACCACCGCCAAACCGGAGGGCCTGCACAGTTTTAACCCATCACGATCTCTTAGTTATCATTAAAACTACAACATATCAAAAAAAAAATCGAAAATCGTACGAGAGCCAGGATTACCTATAAAATGGTACAGGGTCCTTTAAAACAAAAATTAAAAATAATTTACCAACGCACCACGAGAAGCGTTTACCCCGTCGTCTGACTGACAAGTACACTGTCTGTTTTCGATCCATATATTATGTACGTACTCGTTATGTCATCAGTCATTTTTGATTGAGCGAGAATTCTAAACTAATGGCATTTTTATTCAAATAATTTCATCTTGATGGGAATTTCCAGCAGCAAATATCTTAAAGACAATCTCCTGGGTATACAAAATTATGTTGCACAATTTTTTTGTTAAACTTTTCCTGAATTTTGTCTATTATTATTAACCTATATATACACTCACGGACAAAATTATTGCATATTTTATTGTAGGTCTTCATTTCTTTTCCCTTAAGCACTTTTGTGATTTCGGTTGCTAAGTCTGTTACATTGGAGTGTTCTACGTATTTTGCAATTTATTACAGAAAGAGTAATGTATAGACATAGCTTTTATAACTGAATAAGCGATAAATTTAAATTAACGGAAAACTATAAATGTAGCATAGTGTGCCTTGACGACTAAAACAGTGGTTTCCCTTTATTTAGCGTTGTCAGAATGACATTTTCAGTGCATTATTTATTCAATCTGTAGTTTCAGTTAGTAAAATGCCTCGTTTAAATGAGTTAGTCTCAGTTAAAATTGTTTGTTTAATCAAGGAGGGGTACAGACAAGAAGACATTGCACAGAGATTGAATGTCCATCAATCGACTGTTTCTCGCGTACTAAAACGTTACAATGAGACTGGAGGATACAAAAGGCGGCCTGGTCAGGGACGTAAAAGATATACAACGCCAAGGGATGAGCAATATTTAAGAATTCAATCTTTGCGAAATCGTACACTTACTGCTCCGCATCTAAAAAATCAATTACTTAATGCAAGACAAGTCAATGTTTCTACCAAAACAATAATAAGGAGACTTAAGGAGGTCGATTTAAAGCCAAGACGTCCTGCTAGAGTTCCTCGGCTTCTTCCACGCCATAAAATCGGACGGTTACAATTTGCAAGAACACATGCTTACTGGAATGAACATCAATGGGAAAAGGTTCTTTTTACAGACGAAACAAGAATACAATAATTATGGAAGCCTGATGGACGTAGTCAAGTGTACAGAAGGCAAGGAGAACGTTTCGCAGAATGTAATCTTGCACATAATCTTAGCTTTGGTGGTGGTTCCATTATGCTATGGGCTGGCATTTCTTTGGAGAGTCGCACGGAGCTCATTGAAGTGAATTTGAGGATGAATGCTGACTGGTACATACGCAACATCCTTGCAGAACATGTTATACCATATGTCGGCTTTATTGGATATGATAACTTTGTGCTAATGCACGATAATGCCCATGCCGCAAGAACAGTAAACCAGTACATTGAGGATGTCGGGATTGCGAAGCTAGAGTGGCCACCATACAGTCCTGACGCAAATCCGCATAGAACATGTATGGGACATCCTAAAAAGAAATATTCGAGCACGGAATCCAGCTCCTAACTCAATTGCAGAATTAAGGATTGCTGCACAGGAAGAATGGAATCGAATACCACAAGAAACCATCAAAGAACTTTTGCGCAGCATGCCTAGGAGGATGCAGGGTATCGTTAGAGCTAGAGGAGGAAATACTAAGTACTAAATTGTTATAATTTTGTCTTAAACTAATGTATCGTGTCCATGTTGTTGTTCTTTCCTAATTAAACGTTATTATCAAAAACAGGCCACTTTACTAATTTCTTCACGAATCTGTTGTAAAGATTAAATATGTAATTAATTTGATAAATAATAACGTAAAAGACTCTAATATAACAGATTTATCAACCGAAATCACAAAAGTGATAAAGGGAAAAGAAGTAAAGACCTAAAATGAAATATGCAAAAATTTTGTCCGTGAGATATTACCTATATATATTATATTATAGTTATACTCTTTTAACTTTAAGTTTGGCAAAATCGTCGATTAGTGATGTATAATCTAAATTGGCAGCTAATGTAGATTCACTGGAGACCAATAATGATGAATTTCTTAGTTTTGTCTGTCCTAATGAGCTCCGTAAATAGTTTTTTATAAATCTTAACTAGGAGAAGCTTCTTTCGCCACTGGCTACCGATACAGGGAGTGTTATCAAACCCTTAGAGCTTTAATTGTATTTGGGTACAAAGTATTTAATTTAATATGACTCACGTCTGGGGTACAATCGGCGATTGTGGAAAAGTATTTGGCACTTTTGGTAATCTCTACAATTTTTCTTTAAATTTCACTACTCATTAAGTTGATTAATTTGTTTTGTATATTATTACTTAAATACGTCACAGACCATTTATCATATTCTCGTTGAATTCTTCCGACATGTTCTTCCATAACTGGATCAAACTCAGAAAGCAACTCTACCATTTTTAAAAAGTTTCCATCATCCGGTTGAAACAAATGTTCAGTTGTTTCGCGAAAAGCCAAATATTGTTAAGCCAACAGTCTGACTGTGACTATAGTTATAATAGTAATTGACATAGTTCTTTGTTCTTTTGCTCCTCTTTTACTCCTCTCCAACGCAGAATTTCCATATAATATTTAAAAATATGCCACATTTAAAGCGGCGTGTTTTTGTGAGAAATCATAAATCCTGTAAGATGACACTCTAACTTATTGGTGCCGATAATAAACATGTCTTTCTTAAAAACACCGATGGGTTGAATATTGACCCAGATCTGTATTGATGATATAGCTATTCTTTAAAAATTATGTTTCCTATTATAATAACATAAGTTCTTTTCTGATATTTGATATAATAACTTTGTTTGCGGAAAAAGCTGAAAGTTTAAGTTTTAAATAAAAAACAGACGCATAAATATTTTTTTGGTTCGCTCTCCAAATGCCGCCTGATGCAGTCGCCTTCCTGCTTCATAATACCGCACGACCCTGCTTTCTTGCAAAACATTCTTCTTTTTATTATTCTGATATCTTGAGACTTTTGCATTATTAAGCCTCCTGTTGCAGTTATTATGAAACACTTACTATTCCAGGAAACAATTAAAACAACATTTAAGTGATTTAAAAAGCTTTTAACGCAGCGTGCTGATGATATTATTCAACAAAAACTGAATCTCGAGTTGAAATTTTGATTGTTATGGTGTTCTTGCGAATCTTGTTATACGTACAGACTCCAGTAAAATATTTAATGAGATGTAATCAATAAACGTATGCTATTTCTATCACTTGCTAAGCTTGAAAAAGTTTATCTCGAGCCAATTGCCGCTCAACTTATGAGAAACAACTAGGTACATTATACAAGAACCATTAATGAATATTCATGTCACCACACTTGGAGCCGAGTTCTGTTTTATCTCATCTCCTGTAACAGATATACAAATTATCAAAGTTAAGAACATGATGATAAGTTAAGGGCCTGCGTGGTATCCAGATTTAGCTAGAGATCCTGAAATGCTAGAAAGAGTGCAAAGGATTGTATTTTGGCCGTGTTAGACCTACGTACGAAGAGAGATTAACCATGGAAAATCTTACAACATTTGAAGAAAGACGTCTCCGAGGTGACCTTATTCTTTCCTTCCGAATTTTGAAATTCAACTTCGGCGACCTTCAAGCAGTTTGCCCCCTCAATTTAGACGACCGTCTTCGTGGGCACTCCTTAAAACTGAAGAAAGAGCCTTTTAGAACTCGTTATAGGCAAAACTTTTTAAGTAACAGAATTTTCGATATTTGGAATGGTTTTCCTCAGCAAATAATTAGCTCGGAGAATGTTAATAGTTTCAAAAATCAAATAGACTCCTATATTTTCGATCTGTAGTTTTTTAGGCTTAGTGTAGTGTCAGTTATTGTTTTATTTATATTCTGTAAATTATTATGGGCAAAATAGGCCTTGATTCTCTGCCCTTATCATGTAATAATAATAATAATAATAATAATAATAAGACTTCAGTAAAAAGGAAATGACCGGACTCGCGAAATACCATTTTTTTATTAAATAATATTTTAACAAATAACACATTTATGAAAACAGTTTAGTAACTTTAAAACTTAGAGTTAAATATTATGAATGTGACCACCATTATTGTTCACCACTTCTTGAAGTCGTCTCCGACATAAATTGATAGCCCCATTTATTGCACCTTGTTCAAAATTGTTCCAAACAAACTGCATTCTTTCTTTGAGCTGCTGGATTGTTTCAAATTGTTGTCCCTCATACAAATTTTGTCCGAAAATTCCCCAAATTGAATGATCAACCGGATTTAATTCTGGGCTGGGATATTCATACTATTTTTCTCTAAGTTTTAAAGTTACTAAACTGTTTTCATAAATGTGTTATTTGTTATTTAATAAGAAAATGGTCCGGTAATGTCGGAAAATTTCCTTGAAGTCTTCTGGATAGTTTTTCTAACGAAAAAGCATATTAGTACAATTTTAGCTAAAACAGTTTTCATTTGCAACGAGCTCAAATGCACTGTTATATAATTTTCTTTATAAGTCCGACCCTGTACATTATTTTTGCTTCCAAATTTACAGCCATGTTGAGGACATGTTAGGTTATTAGCCCTGCAAAAATAAAATAAATCGCTCAAAAAAAATATTTTCAAAAAAAAATGTAGGTACTCCTTTATTTCGTATATTAGTGAATAAAGCAATTAAGTAAATATGGTTTAGGTTTTATTTGGTCAAACAAGGGAAAATGACTAAGACGAGGAATAGACAACGTACAGCATAACGTAATATAAGTGTTACGTTAGAACAGGAAAGTACAAACTTATATCATTGCAATAGAGAAGTCAAATAAACTTCAAGTAGAGTCCCATTTAAAAAATGTAACTTTACAAGATATTGGCCTTTACCGCATTAAAGAATCACCCTTTATATCATTTTATTCGTGATGGATGATAAACTATTATTTTTTGGGAACGCCTTCTTGTAAATATCAGTTAGATGTATTTTTACCAAGATAAATATTTTGAATGACTTCTAATATAAAAACATTTTCTTCCCGATAGTCGCTCTAATCACACAGCATCAGAAAGTTCCCTAACATTTCGACTAGAATATTTTCCTTCCTCTTGCGGAAGTGACCTTAATCATCCCATCCCATCACTTGTTTTTTTCCCTTCGCTTCACATAAGTACTTGGAAATATGTCCATAAAAGAGAGACATTTTTGCCGAAGTGGTTTATCAAAAAAAAAACGCTTTCAGATCATGGCCACGAATTATGTTGGAGTCTATTAACTTCCAGCATCCATATTATTTTTTTACTATTTCGAACATTTGACAAATGTTTATCATACTATAAATAGATACAGGGTGGCAATAACTTACTTAGGCTATGGTTCGAAAGAAACTAACCGCTTCGATTGACAGATAAAACCGAAAAACCTAGTTGTATTCGGGACACAAAACCGGTAAAAGTATGAAACGGAAATATAACCTAAATTACATTCCCCAAAACGACACCGAGACGCACTTCAAAAACTAATTTTTTGAATATTTGAGTTGTTTATAAACATGAACAAAAGGGCTGCTTTCGTCTTTTACTTTCATTCGTATTATGATTCGTTTATATGTTTTATTTTTCTCTTCGATGGTGGAATAATCTGGAATAATCAGCTAACAAAAATAATAAACAATAATAATGCATGTCGCGTGACAGCGATGACAGTCGAAACCAGAAGTAACCGGGCTCCTAAGGCTGGTTACTAGTTTGACAGTTCATTAACCATATTTTAGCAAACCGTGTTCCAAAAATAACCAGATTTTCAGCAACCACTATTTTTTGGTTACTTTCGGGACGGTAAACCGCAAACATGTTACTTTCGGACCATAGCCTCAAAAAAAAATACAAAGAAATGTTTCCATTAAAAGTTGTTGTCATTTCTAAAATATTTTGAGATATACTGGGTGTTCAGCCTAAGCGAGACAGCATGGAGTATAGGTTTTTTAATAGGACACCCAATATTTTTGTTTACCATCGAGTTTGGCGTAAAATTCTGCATCCTTTCTTTTTCCATAAATTGCCATAAGTTGAAGTGAAAAATATGAAGATTTGACGAGAATTTTATTTTAATAAATGTTCAAAATGGCCACCTTCCACCTCAAGACTACGTGAAATAGAGAATTGTAGGCATAGGGTCCGAATCATGGTCGCGGTAATAATCATATTGTGATATTTGTATAAAAGTAACCTTAAATATACGTTCTAATTATCCGAGTCATTTGATCCGCTCATTAAATTCACTGGTGAATAATATAGGTCATTATACTCGAAGAAGCATGAATCATGATTATTAAAAGATGCTGGAATTAGCCGTCAACCACTTCCACCAACTTCACAGCTATCCAAAAAAATACTGAATGCTCAGATTCGAGCTTTAATTTGTTCCCTTAAAGACTGCAATTTATATCAAACTCAGTAACATCACTAATCACACTTATACTACTTGCAGAGACACTTTAATTTAAATTTGAAAAATTCTGCACATTTCATCTTGACATATTTATCCATCTTAAAGTAATTTGATATATTGTTGTGGGTAGTTTGTCATTTCTATTTAAAATGAAACTAAAAGTTTCTAATTAATTCCACTTCAATGATAAACAACTCTAAATTTAGAGTTTCATTTAAAATAGAAATAGAAGTAGATTCCACAAAGTGAGGGTCGAAAAGTAAATTCAATAAATGTAGTACATTTCAGAACAAATGTTTAAAATGTGTACAGAAATACAAGCATTCGCTCGACATCTAATGGATTGCTGAAAACGTTCGAAAAAGCCAGGACTATTACATATAACCATTGAGTGAAAAGCCGAAAATACAGTGATTTTATAGCTTCGTTCGTATGTGGCAATTTTAAAGATCTTTCACATTCAAGATCGGGGTTGTGTAAATGAGTGATTTTATATCCTTACAAATAATTATGTTCAGGTGACCTTGGGATCCATGGGTGTGGAGAAATTGTGAACAATTATGAGCCACACACGTCTTCTAATTATGAGAGGAACTTTTTCCAAAAAAACTGCTATTTTGATTGAACACAAGCAATCAGAACAACATTATACAGAAGCCATGTTTCCATTCTATTCGGTTTTGACGTTTCAAATATTTAATATTCCAAAATGTCTTGGTCAAAATACTGACGAAAATATTTTTGTAATTACCAAAAAAATACTGTTTACAGTAAAAAGTTTGTGTGGAAAGCATTTACGGACTCTTGTAATATAGAAAGTATAGATAAGATGTACTTCAACAAGATGAGATTTTAAGACGTTTGGTTTCAGCTTATTCGAATTTGAATAGTTATTGACCTAGTTTTATTTTTCTCCAGCCTAGTATCACTACAAGCAGTGTATTGATCGTCAGCAAATAAATTAATTAAGCCGCACCTTACAAAATGTTCAATACCATTAGAATAAAAAATAAAAAGCAAACGGTGTCCCAGTACACTACCCTGTGGCAAATCGATAACATTATTCATCTCTTGAGATACACGATTGTTAAAAGAGACTTTTCAATTGCGATTCTGCAGGTAGTCTAAAACTTTTACAACTATTTCATAGCGTTTCATCATATATAGTGAAATGTTACAATGTATTGCTCCTAAAGCTCTCTTTAAGCCAAAAATATTGCAGGCACGAGTTTATTTCCAACCATTTCACTTTCGATATGACATAAAGTTGAAGTGCAGACTCAGAAAATAATCAACGTGCAAGCGGAAGGTGGAAATTTGCCCGACGAAATCGGGTGGTATATACGTCTTATATATTACAGTAAAAAGCTTCCAACTTTTTGCAAAAAAATCAAATCACGAATATTTCCACAAACTTATTATTAAATAATAATTGAAAGGGACTGTCAAAACCGTCTTGTCATTCCAAATATATTGTTAATGATTGTTGGCTGACCCAATAATTATTTTGAAAATGAAATAACAAGTAGAAAGACATCAGAAAAATATCAAAATTAGATAATGAAACAAAACTAAGGGAGCTACTAATAACAGAAATTTACAAAACGCTCTTACTACCTAAAAGTTATCCGTAAGGCCAGACTATTCTTGTGGACATGTCGCAGGATCTGTAGAAAATATTATGTGATGATCATTAGACCAATGATCGCATAGGGAACCATTATCTGGTGGCCAAAAGCTTTACAGCGAACGGCCCAAGCAAAGCTATCTGGTTTACAGAGACAGTCTTGTCTGGCAATTACTGGTTCTATCAGCTTCACACCGTCAGCAGCCATGGAAATCCTTCTGGACCTACCTCCTCGCCATATATTTTGAAAAGAGTGGCTAGATGGACAACATACAGAATTGCGCATATTTCTAAATGCACAAATGAGGCTTATACAAAACGAAGCAGAATGCTAGTGGACACTGAAGGTTACAGTATTCTGGGAATGACCTCTGACATAATGCCTCCAACAGGAAACTACGACCTGCCTTATACCTTCCTAATTCCAAATAGAGATGAATGGGTCCTCCGTAAGGATGAACTATTAGGAACAGACAGCTGTTGGTTCACAGACGGCTCGAAAACACCCTGCAGGTGTATACCGGCGCAGAACTAGGACAGAAAATTAAACCTCTCTAGGATCCTATGCAACCGTATTTCAGGTGGAGATTTACACCATTGTTTCATGTGTGGAGAGAGTGGAGCAAGCCAATCTCATACATAGAACAATAAAAATTTTCTCGGACAGTCAAGCGGCTTTAAAAGCACTTAGCTCTCGCCGTGTAACGTCGAAATTGGTTTTAGACTGCCAAAAAAGACTCCCCTCAATAGGAGAAGTCAATAAAGTATTGCTGGTCTGGATCCCTGGTCATTCTGGCATGGATGGAAATGAGAAGGCAGACTCTATTGCACGTGTTTCTATTGGACCAGAACCAGCTATTGGCATCGCAATAAGCTTTGCCGAACGAACACCAAATACCTGGACAGCAAGAAGAGCTGTAGACTTCTAGCATAATATACCAGGATTGGTTCATTCAAAGGCTTTTATACATCCTTCGAAGAATGTCTCCAAACAAATGTTAGACCATAGCAGGCATGACCTACGTTGTCTAACAGGTTTTTACAGGCCACTGTCATCTGAATCATCATATGCTAAAACTTGGACTGTCGGAAGATCCGACTTGCCGTCTTTGTCTGGAAGATGATCAAACAGCAGAGCATATAATTTGTGCCTGGTCTGGCAGGGTCTCTCTCGCCCTCGGACCTGAAATTCAGCTAATCGGCTTTGTTAAGAAGCTGAATTTGTTAGGTGAAATCTGAATACGTGTGAGCCATAATAGACTCTTGTGAGTCGCATTGGAGGGCCTAATAGAACCACCTAACCTAACTACCTAACTATTTTAAATAGAAACTCAAAATGCTTTCCATCATTTGCCTTGAACTAATCCAGTCTTTTTAGAGTGGAATTAACACTGGTCTCAATTTCAGCGAGGGAAATAATTCGAATTGTTCTCGAATCCTATATTTCATATCCTAAATTAGATTGTCAAATCCTCCAGAACGACTTAACATTATTTGATTGGTCCAGAACAAACAACTTATAACTCAATATAGAGAAATGCCATATTATTACTTTTTCAAGATCAAAACATCTTCTTAACTATGATTATAACATCAATGGTGTGGTTCTTGATAAAGTCAACGAAATAAAAGACCTTGGAGTTACAATTGACCAGCAATTATCATTCAAAGGTCACATGAATAATGTGTCTGCAAAGAGTAGTAGAATGTTGGGGTTTCCGATGGGGAATGGCGAACAATTCTCTTGTAATACTCTCAAAACATTGTACTGTTCTTTGGTACGTCCTCACTTAGAGTATGCCTCTGTAGTGTGGTCTCCTTATTATAAATATGACATTGTGAGAATTGAAAATGTTGAAATCAGATTTCTGAAATATATTTCATTCAAAATGGGTACGTATCTACAATTTAATTACCATAATATTTTAAACACTCTTAAATCTAACTGATATCACAACAAGTCGTTTTCACTCTGATTTGATATTAGTTTATAAAATCTTATCTGGTGGAGCTGATTGTCCAAATCTTTTGCATCAAATTAACTTTCTTGTTACTTCTCATAGAACTAGAAACCCTCCATTATTTTCAATAAAAAATCAGTTACAACTCACCTGTTTCTAGAGGTTTGAGATGGTTTAATTAATATAATATTGATCCATTTGTTAACTCTTAAACGCCTGGTTTCACAATGTCAAGTTATCCTGAGGTTAACAAATAACCCTTGGTTACCTCAAAAGAAGTGTTTCACATTGTTCAGTAAAGGGTTCAAGTTATGGTTAACTCTCAGAATATTTAACCACCAGAAAATCTAGTGGTAATAATAATAACCTGGAGATTCTAACCTAACAATTAAAGCTATTGCTGTATCTGTCACGTATCTGTCACAAAACGTGGTATCTGTTAGCATATTTTTTTGAGTGGAAAATGAACGATTATGAGGTAAATGCATATAGTAGTGATGAGGAACCAAGAAGACCAAAAATGATAAGGCCTAGATCCGATTATTTTGAGGAATTCGACAATTACGATTTTTTCTGTAGATTTAGTTTGTCCAAGAGAACTGTAGAAAGGCTCTCAGAAGAAATCTTCCAGGTCACCGCATTGGTTTCTTTAGATTCTATTATGTTCTTATATTTACTCACTAAAGAAACCAATAGATGCTCCTCTTCTTTAGAAAAGTTGGAACATCTCTTACTTATTTGTGTTTCCATAATTAAATTTGAAGCACTATTTTATTCAAAAATTTGTCGTCACTTAGACATAAAATAAACATAACCACACAACTTTTTTGTTTCA
>CAJUYH010008853.1:0-14752 GCA_910591685.1 Galerucella tenella
TGTATTTTCAGTTTTACTTGGTTAAATAGGTACCGTACGCCATTTGTACGTTCATGACAGATATGCGCCATGTTTCCTCGCTTCTTACCGATGCCCCATAGCTTCAGATAAATTTGCCAAACTACGTAAGCTGATCCAAGAAGATCGGCATGTCACATAAATATCGTTAAATAGGAGCATCATTGGACATTTCAAAGACCACAATTCATAAAATTCTACATGAAGAATTATCACTAGTGTTAAAATCATTAGCGGTGAATTTTTTCAAAAAAAAAACATTAGTGAAACCGAGAAAAAAATCATCTCAAGCATAAGTCAAGTCTGTTTCTTAGACCGTGAAAAGAACTATAAATAATGACAAAAAACACATGTAACACATGTTTCTTAAGGGGAATCTATCGGCAGCGATTTGACAAAATATCGAAGTATTTTTGGCAAAGAATTTTGAGGTAATGGATGTATTGAAAATTAAGGAAAAAATATATCATGTAGATTGATGTTGAACTTAGAGTTCTCATCGAATAAAAACTTTGAAATGCTAACCAAATTTTGTTGAAAAAAATACGAATCATGAGGTAATTACACATATTAAGCAAAGTTTGAGCCCTTGTAAAGAATTAAATATGGATTAAATGGAAAAACTAATTGATAAGAAGTCTAATTTGAAGCTTTATGAATACTATATAAAAATCTCAGAATCCTCAAATTACTTATGACCGTACAATTCCTTATTGAAATTCGGTTGCTACCACTAAAATATCGGATAAAAATTCATCTCTCGCTTTTCTATCCTTCTATGACTGACATTGTCTCTCTGCTTCGGTAGTTGCGTGCCGTTCCATTGTTGATACAACGCTCGTCGGTCTCAGTTCAGTACTGACGAAGCTTATAGAGTAGTACGTGAACCAAAATCCGCTTGGACCGCTTGGCTACCAACATGTTGCGGAGCTTTCATATTTCTAATAAAATTTTCGTTATGTGAACTTAAACGTGAGGACGTAGGGAAACAAAAAAATATACAAAGCATAATTGTGCAAGGTCGAATTTGGTAGAAGAATTATTATTATTTAGTTTGAGCCCCTTTTTCAATCCGACCCTGAAACTATTAATTGCTCTTTGAAAATTATCGAACATACACAATGAGGATTGAGTAAATACACTAAATTATAAATTGTATTTGTATATAACCTACATTTTTTATTTGAAAATATACATAAATCGCATGTCCTTTATATAGAGTGATGAATATGATTTATTTCACTTATTTCCATTGTTAGCAATTCACTTTAAAAGCACGTAGTTGGAAATATTTTTTCCTTGAACGGTGAGATGTCGATAAAACTTGTACCTTATCTCTATAAAAATGGAGATATAAATAATAATTCGAAATAAATACAATTACATCTTACTTAAAATTAAAGTACTTTCAGATAAATATCTTCGATTAATTTGTGTCACCCAAACACGGGCGTGTAACATAAATACATGAATTTCGATTTTTTGTATATTATTTTTATATATTTTTGTAAATTGTTAGTTTTACAGGGTGATTCATAAGTAATCGGGATATAAAGGATATAAAGGATAGTGTTTAAAAATACGTGTTTAAATAGACGTATTATCTTACGCTATCATAAACAATATCAACATTTATTTATTTATTTTGCTGTATTCCAATGATGTTTCCATGTATTATTTAAATTTTTTGTGGTTCTTTAATATGTCCATTAATAATTATTATACAGGGTGATTCATAAGTAATGGTCCAAATTGTAAATCTAGGTTCAGAAGGCCAAAATAATAATATTTTCATTAACAATAATGGGTCTTAGTCTGCTCCTTACTGAGATACAGGATGTTAAAGCGAAAAAAATAAAATAGATTTTTGTTAATAGATCTGCTACTTTTCTACATAATGGCTTGAAAATTGGGTATGAACTAGTTTTTGTAAGGGTTAACAAGAATGTGTGAGAGGATTTGAGTTAACTCGTAGATGTCGCCACATGCGCCATATGAATTAGATGAAATCAGCTACAAATTTTTCATCGCTCATTATTTTACAACTTACTTATTTAATTTGGATAGCCCCATCATTTCTGTAGAAAAAAGCTATACTTCTTTGATCTTCAAAATATTAACGATTTTCGAGATATTTGAATTTTACTAATTCACTACACTGCATTTCACGGTGGTCTGTTCTAATGCTGTCTGTTTTATTAACTGGCGTACAATAAATGTGTTTTATTACGTAATTTTTGTATGGTTTCATTTTAATATTATTATCAATTACGGTTGAGTAAATGTCAACATTTCATGGTCAGGCCCTATGAATCACCCTGTATAGCCATAGTCAGGCCGCTCTTAGTTTACCACTGTCGGATTATAGAGTTGTAGCGATAAGGTGATGTGTTCGGAAATTTCAGCAGTACTCAAACATCATTTTTACCAGGCTTGTAGCAGAAAACATCTAATATTGTGCTGTTTTTTTTATTTGCGTAAAGCCGGATGAGACCCAACCAGATCTAGACACTTCATTCTACACGTGAAAACAAAAATCACAACCTTTTTTAGTGATCATGATTTTTTTCATAAAAAAAATGTTAGCTTTTTTATAAATTCCGTTGATTAACGGCCGTTTTCATAACAAATGCTTAAAGTTCACTTTAGCTAAAGTGACTTTATCACTTCAACTTCACTTAAAGTTGAATGATTTCTTTTCTGTTCCCTTAAGTAAAGTGTGATTTTACGTTTATCAAGAGAAGTTGGTATCAGTGACTATGACAGTTTCGCGATTTTTCAATTGATGTAGGGTTATGTTTATGTTCGTATTAGTGTTTATGCCTTGTTCTGATTTTCAGCTTGAAATAAGTGTTATGGGTGAAGTAAATAGAAAAAAGAGTTAGGGGTACAAATTTTACAACAGAAGAAGAATTGGATTTGGTAAAAATTGCTGAAAAATATAAATCGATTATTGAGTGCAAAACCTTTAAAGGTTCATTCATTTCGATAGCCATATTATGGAGAATCGCTGTTGCTGCAATTATTGTCATTGCTGTATCCAGGTTAACCCTTATACCTAGGGACATTGTTGCCACTGCTGCCCCTTTTAAAAAATATCTCACTCCCACGCTCCCCTAAACAAAATCTACCCCGCTCACAACACAAAAGTTTGTGTGTAATCGTATCACCAAAGGATTCATCTTTTTAAAGAAAGTTCATGGGTTTCTACTATATTTCCACTTGCCCTAGGGAAGGAAGTGCGAGAATAAAGTAATAGATGACGCAATCGGTCGAACGATTTCGTTTTAAATTTTAATGCGCTAGTGTATGAAAAATCTTTGCGCTTCATGCGATTTTTCGTGACATATGACAAGTATTTGATACAAACGGGATGGGAGAAGAGACCTTTAATTTTCTTTAGCATAGGCAACTTCTTAGAATTTTTCAGTACAGGAACAAGTAGATAGGTGGCAGTGCAAAATGTCAACGTCAAATTGACATCGTCAATTTTCACAGTTCTTGAATAATACCCTTGAGTGTAGAGACTATAATCAAGGATAATACAGTTCTATGCAGGAGTTATAACTAAATATATATTTAATAAAATAATCATAAAAATCAAACTTCTCACAAAAATATGTTTGTTCAAAGAAAAATATAGAAATGATCAACTGAATTTTTTAGTCAAAGTTCAAAGTACCCCAGAACGAACCAGTTTTGCCCCGCTATCATGCTTTGGTATACCCCGATAAGAGAGGAGTTGTTGGCAACACTGCCTAGGGTTAGTATAGGAAAGCGTCTTTTCCACACACCATACTGTCTTTCTAGTTCTTACTAATGACTTATTGTATAGTCTTTCAGCCTCTGTATTTGTTTCCTGCAGAGGAGTCAAGAGAAATGGTTGAAATCCATATCCAGAGTCTCCAATTAAATGGAACCTCCTAAATTGGCCTCCTTCCAAATTATATTTCAATCGACTATTATCAAGAATAGTCTGATCATGAGCACTTCTTGGCCATCTCGCCACTATAGCAGGTTTACTTAACCTGAATCTTTGGTGAAATTCTTCATCTGACCAATTATCAAAATCTGTTATTCTCTGTTTATTCCCAATGTTCCTCATCACTATCGCTCTCGTTGCTGCTATCCTCAAACATCTATTAAAAACAGTAGTAATGATTTTGAAAATTCAAAAAAATGTATCATCTCTTACTACAGAAAAATCTTAATTAAAATCTACGGTTTCAAAAAAACATGATTGATTACACATTGATCGTACACAATACTATCCATACGTGTAAAATCAAATTTTCTATGAAATCTAATATTATTCCTCGAATCCTTATTTCAATTATTTATTATTAACGAGTGTCATAATTTCATTTTTTTTCCGGTTTGGTAGACATTAACATTAACCTTTAAATCCTATCTTCTACCGTGCTTTTATTAACCAGTAATGATATGAGAATCAGAAAATGAAAACCACATTTTTACTGTTTATCATCGGAAATGACCGAATCCGAACTTGTCCTTCAACTAGTTTACTTTTTTCAAACGTTAACTGAACGCCCAGTCACTTTTTTTGCAGGAAGTTCGACTTTCCTTTACACACGAAAGTTGAAGTGAGAGCGAAATGAAATTCGATAAAAATTCTGTAAAATGATACTTTTGTTAAGCGGACGCATCCTTTATTTTTTTTATGAGTATGTAAACCAGTTGGTAACAATATAAGTATAAATAAGTGTAATATAAGGTTAAATTAGGAGTAAAAAGAAAATTTTAATGTGTTAAACCATATTACCGTTTATTTGCAGGAAAATAAACAAGTGGAGTTTTTGAGAATCTGTGCAGGATGTGTGAACAAGAAGATGAAACTGTCAGGCATGTCTTATGCGAGTGTCCGGAGTTATTGCCAATAAGAGAGTGTTTGTTCGGTGAGTCTTGGCCTACACCTGCCGATATAAAGGAGATGTCTCCTAGTGACCTGTCCACCAGGATGGATGATATGATGACCTAGGAGGACAGCTCCTCGGGGGGGATGTACAATGGGTCACATGTGGCCTAAGTGCTGTGAGCCTACACTCACCCTTCTACTTCACAGATACAGAGATATAGGACATGGAACTCATGGAAGGAGTATAAAAGATAAAATTTTTATTTTATTGAAACTCCTATAAACCATTCCAGACCACCTGACTTTGACAGGTCGGCCATATTGTGATGGGTCCTCCGATTAGTTGAAGTGGAAGTTTGTTATCTTCTGTATGTTCCTTGTGGTATATTATTCATTCTTTTTTTAATTTCTTGGGAAATTAAACCACAATATTTTTGAATTCTTTATTTCAACGTTTCGGTAGCGTTCCAGCTACCGTTGTCAAGAAAAAATGAGTAGAAAATTAATTTTTTATCCCTAACTGACACAACAGAAAAAATTTGACAACTAGACAATCAAAAATTATTTTGAAGTTTAAGACTACAAAATTTTGTTATTAAATTTTTATTAAGGTCCATTCATAGTAGATCATATCTGTGGCAAAATGTGAAATGAAACACTTCATTTTAGGACATTCCAACAATATGATAGTCTACTAGAAATGGAAATCCAGTGAAGTGCACGTTCCAGGAACGGTTTTTATTGGGATAGCGCGTTTCTTTCGCTTATATTGGAAATGTTGTTAATAAAACGCGTTTCTTAATAGTTTTTTTGTATATGAATATTCAAGTTTTTTGAAATATGTATACTCAGTTTTGTGATTTTGTGTATTGAAATGTGTATCGATTAACAACTATTCAAACTATAAATCATAAGAAAACCTGGATAAAAACTTATGATGCTATCCTGATAACGCAGGTAATTGATTATTGGAAATTTCTCTTTCTAACATTGGTAACCAAATTTGACTACAATCGGCTGATATACTAGCTACACATTTATCTGCATTTAGTTGTATTAAAGCACTTTCTTTGATTTTCCGTCTTTTATTATTGGGTTCTTTTAATATTATTTTTGATGAATCCCATTGAATTTGATGACCCTCTTCCCAAGCATGTTTGCAAATAGCTGACTACCGAAACGTTGAAATAAAGAATTGAAAAATATTGTGGTTTAATTTCCCAAGAAATTAAAAAAAGAATGGAAGTTTGTTAGTTATGACATGTGGTGTAAGTCAGTTGGTTGTAAAACAGACTTTGTAGAATAACGTCAATGTAATATAATTTTATTTAAATAATAAAAACTTCACAAATTATACATGGCGCAGTCAGTAAACTGTCTCAGAATTGAATTAAATAATAATTAAGATAATGAAATGAAACAATTCAATTTTTTTAAACATTCATTATATTTATCTTCTGTATGTTCCTTGTGGTATATTATTCATTCTTTTTTTAATTTTTTGGGAAATTAAACCACAATATTTTTAAATTCTTTACTAAGAATTTAAAAATATTGTGGTTTAATTTCCCAAAAAATTAAAAAAAGAATTCATTATATTATTTGAGCTAACTTCATTACATATTTGTGACGCGTTTCGCTAACACAGTAGCTTTCTCAAATAATATAATGAAGGTTCAAACAAATGAAATGGGCATATGCTTATTGGGTCCCAAGTAGCAGGTAGTTCAAAAATAGCGTGCTTATTGGGTCCCGAACTTTAGTCCTACCTGAATAATAATGTATGGATTCGGTCCCAGCCACCTGTTGTTAAACCAAATGAAAAACAGGTAGTAAAACTAATTTAAAAATTTGATATATTTATTACATTGAAATATTATTGTAAAGGTATACACTTTAGGATTTAAAAAAAAGGTAAAAATAAAATAGAAACACATATACATAAGATATATTATATATATACATATACAATTAATTATTAATAGAACAATAAAATGAGATACATTTAATGAAAAAAAATCGACTTATTTTTCCTTTTTCATATTCGTCAATTTTTTTTGCTATGAAATTTTCGCGATTTTTTATTTTATTATTTCGCGTTTTATACATAATATGTGTACTTTGCATTTTAACATAGGTCTCCATTTGAAATTCTTTTAGTTTTTCAATAAAAACAAATATATTCGGGTGGGCTTTATAAAAAGAATTATTAAAATGGCTATGAAAGGATTCACAGCAATTCGTAGTGCGAGTAAGATCCGCTGAATTTTTTGCCCAAAGGGATGGAGGAAATAAAGATTCTTCAGATATATAATTTTCAATTAAATAATCGCAATATTTTTTTATGTTTTCCTGGTCTGGTGCTATTGAAAGCAAATCAAAAATAAAACAATCACTCACTTCCCTAGGAGGTAAATACGTTAAAGCAAAGGTCATCCTTAGCCATCTACCAACTTCAGAAGATTCCTCGCTGTACATTGATATTAAACCACATTTTTGTATTTTTTTATACCATGACTGTGCAAGGTGAAATCGACAGCCAATAACATGGGCTTTTGGCCAAACTTTTTGAATAGCAGTATGAATACCTATTTCAAAATCTATAACTGCCTCAGTGATATGTAAGCTAGTAGAGTGTTTTAAAGCGATATCTTCGAGAATATTAAATAATTTTTGATAAGTTGAACTACATTTATTAGGCAACAATGAAAACACTAAGGGAATGTAGTGTCCATTAAAATATCCATGTATAGTAAAGAATTGGCAAAAAAATTGTGGACAATAATTAAATGTGCCGTCTAAATAAATTCGATTAACTTTTCCCAAAAATTCAATATTTGACTTGCATGAAAATACAACGATCTGGTCTATTTTATTACTAAATAAGATAAATGGTTCACCAGTATTTGTTCCAATGTTTTTGTTTTTTAAAATATCGAAAGTTTCATCGATGTTTTTTGGCAATGCCGGCTGCATTTTCCTACGGGAGCAGTACATATACCTTCTAATATTTGCTACGTCATTTGTTGTAATGGTTGATGGCAGATTCTCTTGAAGTACACGACGAATAATTTTTGCAGGCTTTTCGGACAAGTCTTCAACTGCCTTGCGTTTGCAAGAAGAGCTTACAATTTGGCGATTCAATTTTTCTATATTTGCGCTATGACAATGCTCTTCAATATGTTTTGTCAAAGTTATATCTTTCGATTCACCCAAACTAAGTATATATGATTTACACTTTTTATTTGTACATATCCAACGCCTTTCTCCACTTTTTAAGCACTTTTGAAAACTATATTTAAAGTTATTTATCACTAACATTTGTTTTCCTTTTTCACTTAAAATAATATTTATATTCATTTTTAAAATGTTTAAAACAACAGACAAATTGATCTGAAATATGAAATGCACTCGATGAAATATAAACAATGAATGAAATAGTATTTAATTTAAACATTCAGATACAATAAAAAGAGGGAGGATTGGATTTCCGAAAAGAGGTACATTTCCCCGAAGAATATCTTCAGGTAGTTAAGTACCATTGGGACCCAATACGCCTATAGATAAAGGGATTAAAATTTACACATTTTAATCTATGACCTGCCGGGACCGAATCCATCCACACCAAACGACGGAAAACGCAATGAACAAATGAGTTATGCAATTCTGGAGAAACATCTTCGGGTGCATACAGAAATCAATTAAATAGTTTCTTGGTTAAAACAGACGGAAATTGAAAAATCCATACCTTATCTCTTACCCCACGCATTCCATACTTAACAACACTAGAAAAGGATGGCATTTTAGATAAATTTTAGAACTTATTACTAATTAAAGTCCAACTGTAATCCGTTGTTTACCAGTAAACAATAAAAACTGAATAGAATATGACATGGGAACCCAGAGCAATATGACCGACCTGTCAGGGACGTCATTCTGGAATGAATCTCGAAAAAAACCAAAATTTTTTGATGTATTGTCAATTTTCCATTTCAATTAAGAAAATATACTAACAGATAAATTTTAACTTCATTAATGTTTGGGATGGTAATGGTATAAAGATAACAAACTCAACGGAACGTCTACCGAGAATACTGGTTTAATGTGAATGTACTCTAGACGTGCCGAAAATGTTTGCCATTTCTAAGAATTGATGCGCGTGAATGACATTCTTCAGCCTCAGACTATTATGAATGCCAAATAAAGAATTTAGCAATTCTTTGGGATGGTATCATAGGCGTACGAGTTGTTTTTTTCCCTCACAGCCATAGGTAGTTCGTCATTGTATTTAAAATATCACAAGACTTTATTATGATTTAAAAAGTTAGAAATCCCCTCCATAGAAAAATGTGCCCAGTTCAATATCAATGACAAAAAATAAGGCAAAGAATTATTAGCATGTTGGATAGTCCAGCAGCCAATAACACTACGAAACGGAATTAAAAACAGAAGGGATCAAAGAAATGCCACTTGAAGATGATCCTCGAAAAGGTCAAACTAGATTTCTGTATACAAGGTTTATTCCAACAAAGTATCTACTGATAGTTCCCAAATTGGTTACGAATTATCTGTATCTGTAGAGTGGGGAGGGTGAGTGTGTAGGCTCACAGCACTTAGGCCACATGTGACCCATTGTACATCCTCCCGAGGAGTTGTCCTCCTAGATCATTGTCCATCCTGTCCTTCTCAGGAAGGTGGACAGGTCACTAGGAGACATCTCCTTTATATCGGCAGGTGTAGGCCAAGACTCACCGAACACACACTCTCTTATTGACGATAACTCCGGACACTCGCATAAGACATGCCTGACAGTTTCATCTTCCTGTTCACACATCCTGCATAGAGGTGTGTTCACTAACCCCATAGTATGGAGGTGTTTCCTTAGTTGACAGTGACCAGTCAGAAATCCTACTGTTAAACGTAGGTTTTTCCTGGTCATCGCCAAGTATTTCTTCGGCGCCAGCTTTCCAGGGTCGCCCAGGGTGATCCTGGCAAGACTGCATCCTTTGATTCCATCCCATCTCTTAAGGGATTGAGCATGGGTGTAACGTTTGGCTAGTTCCGCAATTGTCGAAGTCGTTAGGCCGTAGGTGTCACTGGGTCCTAGAATTTTTAGTCCAGCGGCGTCCCTGGCTAAAGAATCAGCAGTGCGATTTCCTTTACTCCTGTCGTGCCCTTTAAACCACCCTCAGGATAATATTGTTATCTGCCGAGGCGTCAGCTAAATCTTGGTGGCACTCTAGTACTAGCCTGTTCAAGGCTAATAGGGCTTGTCTACTATCAGTGCAGATTGTTATGTTTTTTCCAGAAATTCCTCTTCTGGTTAGTTCTTTTGTGGCAATTGAGATACCAGCCAGTTCTGTTTGAACCACGCTGGTATTGTTTCCCATTCCCCACTTAATCTTGAGGCTCAGTGCTCTCGAGTAAACTCCACATCCTGAGCCTTCTTTCATTTTTGAACCATCTGTATAAATGCGTATTGCATTTGCAGCATCTGGCTCTGTGTTCTGTTTTATTTGAATTTTGTAGGGTTTGTTAAACAGAAACCTGGATTCAATTGCATCGTTGGCTGCCTGCAGCAGAGGTAGCGCAGTGAGCGCTTCCTGCCATAGGCTCAACCTCAATTGGCCCACTCCTACTTCGGGGTTTACACCAGCCGTGCGCAATCGTACCATGGCCATTCCATACGAATTATTTTGTGCGTTTGGGCTTGCTCCTCTGACCCAACTCTAGCTTTTTGGGACGATTCTACGCATGCGCAACTTTCATACTTGCTCAGAACACAGAATTACATTCATCGTTTTTGAACCAATTCTGGTACAGTTGTTATTTATTCATTGGAATGATTTGCGATATACCTAATTCAACACTATTTATATAACAAAAACTTATCTTTAATTTAATAACAATGTTAGTATTGGCATTAATTTTCATCCAACATTTTCGTGGAAGAAATTGAAAACCACAACATGTACATCAGCAAATTTACACGGGTTTTTTGGTAAGTAGGTCATGTAAGTGATATCCACATTGCTCTTATGAGTGAAGATGAGTTTTCCCCTCTGAAGCTTGAAGTATAGGACCAATTGCCTTTGCAGTCAACGCTCTATGACTGAGAATAAATAGATATGAAACATGAATATGAGCGGATTCCACAAAGTAAGGGTCATATTGATGGCACGATTTCAGGTAAGAGACCCTAAAACTGCAGTAAACCATGGAATTTAGACAGGATAAAATGAATCAATTGTATCTCAATTCTCCACTCCAAAAGCGAATAAATATGGACAAAAAGTAGAATATTTAAACGTAGGAACCTACAAACTAAACATAAAAATTACGCGCACATACTATATACTAATACTAGAAAACAATGACGTAACACGAAACAATAAAACTTATAATTTGGAAGACCTACTGCAAAACTCTTTGTCAAAAGTGTCTGCAGAGAACTGGAAACAAACTGTGAGTCATACGCATAAAGAAGAACAGAAGATGTGGCAACTGGACAATATCATAAATGGAACCGTTGAATGTACAATAATTAATGTTCTAATTTCAGATTCGTCAGATTCTGATTAAATTTTGATTAGGTACATCATCTGCAAGTCCCTTTTTATGGCTACAAATAATTCTTATATGTAAAACTTACTATTTAATTAATCATATTGAATACTCTAGGATCTTATTCTTATTCAACTACACTGCACTGTCACGGCAAATATATCACTTCTAAATATATTTGAATGGTAATGGTATCAGGGTTCCATTGTCATCGCTACCTGTGGTTCACTAAGCAGGAAGAAACTAGCTAAAGCTACTAACTGAACACTTTACATAAAAAAGCGTTTACAATTCGGTTTAATTCTTTGAGTCACTCCCCCCCCCAAAGTGTTTCAGACACGTTTTTGAATTTATAATAAGCTCTTCAGCTATCAATACGATAAAAATACACTATATCAACTTATAAAAACTCAACACAAACGGGAATTTGAGGATTAATCAGAAATAAATTTACAGTGGTAATCAATGATAACCATTACAACAATCATAAAAAGCTTCAATGTCAAGATAATATATTTGCCAAAATGTTCACGTTTATTAATTTGTTGTTTTTTATCAGAAGGTTTAATCTAATGTGAATTTTACAGTCTTAAACTTCAAAATATTTTCTGTAAGATTCAAGTTATGATTGAAATCGAAATTAACCTAACCTATTGTTACGAACTCACGTCATTCAGAAGCCGGCCCTGTCGCAAACCATGAATGCGACCTTTCTAGAAAGGATCTTTCGCAGGTAATATCCAGACTGTTCTGGAAACGTTCCAGGCCATACAATGGTTTATCGCGAATGTTTTCGATTTATAAAGTATACGCAGTGGTGGTGAATTCAAGAATTTTCTAGAGCTGCGAAGGACTCTATATATGCGGGTTTTCGAGTGAGAGGAGGAGTTGTTCAGTATACAGTGAATCGGTAAACAGTTTCAGTAAACAGTGAGTGAACAAAAAGTGAATATAAATAGTGTTGAAGATAATTTTGGACAATTATTATACCGAGTGTAGATAAATTAATAGACATTAAGTAGTGTGTATATAAATCAAGTTTATTATAGTGTGTCTGTGTTTATTTAATAAATCAATAGTAATTAGCCATAGTGAGTGTATAATTTTATCCCACGGTAAAAAAACAGTTTAAATAAATAAGAAAAACATTACACTATTCTGAATTTACTCTCTCCAATCTCACGGTTATACATAGAATACCTATTCAAAATAATGCCATTCCCAAAACAAAACTTTTCACAACCCTTATACTGTATTTGAAAATCAAGAGAGAGTAAATTCCCAGAATAAAAACTAATTCGGTATGCAAAACTATAGTACAGTACGTGCGGTAAAACTTCAATATTTGTAATGCATTCTAAATTGTTTTTGTTAATTTCAATACAAAATTTATTAAATTTCTTGGACTATCACATTATTTTATGATCTTTCATTGTTACTACAGTAGGCCTAAGAGGATTAACGTGCGTCATAGGCGTAACCAGATTAGAAAGGGATAATTGTTATTTAACGACCTCCGAATGGCAACAGCTTCTAATGACAGATATTTTGACTTATAAATAGTGCTTAAGTTTCTAGAAATGCAGTTATTTGATTTTCGATAAACGTGACAAATAGTAGTGACTAAAAATGGAAGCAGTTTGTGAGTATACGCCAGTGAAAAAATTAAAACTAGACCATTTATCGCTCAATGAAAAGAGTGCTGTAGTGAATGTGTACCACTATTTTAAACATCAAAATCCCTCAAACACTACTGACAGTGTAGTTGAAACAACATCTAAGGCAATGGGATATGGAAAATCTACAATATATAGAGTTCTAAAGGAGGAAAAATCAGGTGGAGTAACCTCACCAAAGCCAAAACCAGGAAGACCAAAACTATTAAAAGTCAACGTGGACGAGTTTTTTAAAAATGCTATTCGTAAGCTTGTTCACTCATTTTTTATAAACAAGCAAATATCAACTTTAGATAAAGTTTTGCAAGCCATTACGAATGATGTTGATTTACCCACAATAAGCCGGGATAAACTATGGAAAATGTTACATGAGTTAAACTTTAAATTTGAAAAAATGGGCAGACACTCAATGCTAATTGATTCTGAAGAAATTGTATGTTGGAGAAGACAGTACCTCAGAAGAATACAACAAGTTAAAGCTCAAAATAAAAACATTTATTATTTAGATGAAACATGGGTTAATGAAGGACATTGTGTAGGAAGAGTTAGGAAAGACAACAATATAAAATCATCCCATCAAGCTTTTCTAGAAGGATATACTACTGATTTTAAGGAACCTATAGGAAAAGGTAAAAGATTAATTATTTGTCATATAGGCAGTACAAACGGTTTTCTTGAGAATGGTTTACTCTTATTTGAATAAAAAAAAACCGTTGATTATCACGAAGAAATGAATGGAGACGTGTTTGAGGAATATTTTGAACAGATGATTCAATTCATACCAAAAGGATCGGTTATTGTAATGGACAATGCAAGTTACCACTCCAGATTACTTGAACCTTTACCAACCACTAAATGGAAAAAGGATGAAATTGCAAAATGGTTATCTTCTAAAAATTTAGCCTTTGACAATACAATGCTGAGGGCAGAATTGTTAACTATTGCTAAAAAACATAAGCAAAATTATAAAAAATATAATATTGAGGAGATAGCCAAAAAACGAGAAATTGAAATCCTTCGTTTACCACCCTACCATTGTGAGCTGAATCCGATAGAATTGATATGGGCTCAAGTTAAAGGTTATGTTGCCAGAAATAACACTACTTTTAAATTATCAGATGTTAAAAATCTCTTCAATAAGGCAATATCTGAAGTAACAAGTGAAAATTGGCAAAAATGTATTAGACACGTTACAGAAATAGAAAAAAAAAATGTGGGAGCTAGATAACATAATTGATATTACTATAGAGCCCATTGTAATTTCTCTAGAATCAGATGGTGAATCTTCTGACACAGAGTGCGAGGAACCATAACTTTAAAATTATTAATTTATGTACTTTAATTTTATTTTTAGATTTTTATTTTTTAAGATTTAATATTGTCGTATTTTTTGCATGTTGCTCGTCAAATTTTATCCTTGCGGTTGGTTTTTTTTTTCTCATATACCTACTTAATTGTTTTTTTAGCTCCTCATATTAATTTATAAATAATTGTAATTATCTGTACATATTATATACATATTTTGTAAATAAACATATGCCTAAAACAAAATGCCTAAAATAATATTGACTTTTTTCTTCATTTTACCCAAATTAAATTACTACTTACGAATTATGTT
>CAJUYH010008854.1:0-14751 GCA_910591685.1 Galerucella tenella
AGCCTCATCTACACAGAAATGTAAACCAAACAATAATATAATCGATATTCATTAAACTTGCTCGGTAACCTTGACCGGTCATTCACCTGTGCACATAAATGTGCACATTTGCTCTCTCATTATATCTCTACTGACGTCACAAAGTAAAATATCTTAAGATAACATTAAAATTCTAAATCCTCTGATTAGGGTGTATTATATCTAGATTTTTAACATTTTTGAATTTGTTAAAATTGTCTTGGACTGATCCACGAACACGTGTTCGTCTAACAGAAGTTGAAGTGACACTAAAAATGTTAAAAATCTAGATATAATACACCCTAATCAGGGGATTTTCAATTTTAATGTTATCTTGAGATATTTTACTTTGTGACGTCAATGTGTTGTCGAAAAGTTTCTTGTAACAAATACCTGACGAGTATAGCACTGAAGATGGCTTGATAGCCGAAAGCTCTCTGCGATTTTTAAAAATTAAAATTTACACAGAATACAAATATGTTTTCTTGACGTAAATTATTTTGGCTATCTCCCTCGTCACTTCTTGTAACTAACCTCTTTGGTTTTAATGCCATACGCTTTCTAGGCGGACCATCATACTCATTATCTGTCGAGTTTATATCAGATGTTACCTCGACTTTTTAAATTTTAACCTGGCTTTTATTGTAATCCTCTAAAAATTTTAATTTTTTTCAACAAAAACTGAATTAAATATCAATTAGGCAATTTTTATAATACACAAGTATAGATTTTTGAATACACATAAAATAGTTTGGTTACACCAACCTTCAGAAACAAATTTTCTTGATATTTTGCAAAGTGTCCAATTCTCTTCCTTAGGACTTTCTCCTTTTTTTCAAGGAATCGATAAATTGGTTCGGTTTTTTATGAGAAGGCCACCAAACATCGGTTTTTTTCGGCGACAGCCAATTTTGATGTACAACTGCCACGGCCCCTTCTTCCTCCTCAAATTGAACTCCTATAAACATCTAAAAATTAATTTGAAATGCAAAATCTATAACTCAATATACCTAATGCACTCACCGTAAATTTCTAAAACTTCTAAGTACCTGGTAATCTAACAAAACAACACACACTTTTGGCGTGCACGACACGACATAACCTAAGACATCATAACCACATGCTCTTCTTCTCTTTTGAGTTTAATGTTATTTTGAGGTAGTCCTATTCCAGGCAGTAATGTAGCTCATCCGGTTGGTAATTTATATATGCAAAAAAGGGTTCACCCCTTCGTAAATTTAAAAGGCTGGAATTAGTTAGTTTAGTTTAGGGTAAAAGACAAAAGTTTTAATTCGAAACACCTAAAGAAATAATTCCAAATGGTGATTACGATGTGCGGCAATTGACAGTGAAAGTGAGACACTCCGATATCCAATCTGAGAGTGAAAGTGAAACACACAATAACTTAATTGAATCATGATACACAAATGAATACAGCAACTTTAGTAAAATAATTCCTTTAATCTTAGGAACAAAAAAGTGATTAGGTCTTATACCTACTAAGTATTCACATTTATCGCAAATCAGGAAAGTAGTTTTTTGGTCGATATTTGGTTGAATCATCACGTCATATAACGTTCCAATTCGACCCGTAATTTTAATCAATATAAAATAAGATTAATAAAAAAATTGGGTATAAATCAGAATTTGCGCTGACTACCTATGTTTTATCGTTTCGTAAACTACAATGAAATCGAACAGATTTACTATTTTCGTCAATATTTTGTTGAAAGGACACGTGGAAATGACGTGTTACTTTGGTCGAAACGTAACTTCGACTAGTACTCACCACTATTCTACGTGACTATGACGTGATCTGACGTGATCTGCCTGGGATGTGTCAAATTATAAATTCGAAAAAGAAAAACATGGTGTTTTGATGAATCTTTTCTTCTCAAAATTGCGAAATTAATAAATCATTCCAGAAAATAACTTTGGAATACCTGTATTATTCAAACTTTTCAAATTTATACCATAATCTTTTATTGAAAGCTGTAACAGGCGTTGTAATTTGCGTATTGATTGGAGGCGCCTATACTTAATTATCCATTATTTCAATATATCACTAGTTACAAAAATACTGTTTTCCATTGAATTGAATTGAAATTTACACTAAAAAAAATAATATGCTTACCTCGTTCCTCTTGTAATGCCATTGCGCGTTCACTAGAGAGTTGCTACCACAAGGCAGCGGAGCCGCTTAAAATTTAATGTGATACAACGCAGTTGCACGGGCCAGAGCGATCATTTTATTCGAGCACAAACACAAACTAAACAGTTGCAGTAACTTTCAATTGCAAATCAGCGGGCTTCCGTTTAACTTTGTGGTAGTCACTCATGCAACCAAACAGTTGCGCAATCGAAAATTGCAAGTCAGCGCCTGGACTTAGCAATGAGGGTACCGGTCACAGGGCTGCAAGCATGCGCAGTAACTACATGTAGCTTTTGCGATTTAATCGAATGAAGAATCGAAGACCGAAGTCTCGGACAGCTGTTTTTTAGGTTGATGTCCTGTTCCCGCACGCGTACATTGTAACTCGATAGAGATAGAAATAGAAAAGAAATAGCAAAGATAAAAAATTTCTTTCTATCGACAAATGTTACTCTCTATGACTTTTTCCTGAAATCTTCGGGCAAGTTCGTATATAGAAAAATGTGTACTATTGAATCTGAAAACATTTTGGGGGATCTTAGAACTTTTCGATTTTCAACCTATCTACCAGTGATTTTGACATTCTAAATGTCAATATTATCAATTGAAGCTTTGCTTTTTAGCTTTCGTATAATCCTTTAATTCCTTTATCTATGTCTTTAGTTTTTGCTTATTATTAGAGTTATTATTCATTTTGTTCGTACGTTCATTTTTATTTCATATTAGTAGTTATATAATCTGCGTTGCGTTGTTTGTTTACTTTTTTATTTGATTTCTGAAATGGATTTGGTATTAGCAAATTTCATAGAAGAAGCAGAAGAGGAAGATCGAAGAGAAATGCTGAGGATCGAAAGAAGACATCTAAGAGACACGACAAATGTCTTTGAACTTCCCGAAAGAGAGTTTAGACAATATTTTCGTTTTAGCAAAGACCTAACACGAAATTTAATTGAAGAACTGACTCCTCATATGCAGGATGGACATCGATCTACGAAGATAAATATCACAACGAAAGTTATGGGAGCTCTACGATTCTTTGCACATGAGTCATACCAAAGGGGCATTGGAAATAAGATGCATGTTTCTATGGCACAGCAGACTCTCCAGTAGTGCTATATCAGAGGTTTGTATGGCTATGGAAGCTACAGCACCTCGCTGGTAAAATTTCCAAGGACTCCAGCAGAAAAGGAAAGTAAAAAAGTCCAATTCATGCAAGATTTTAAGTGAACGTAATACCTGGTTGATTGGAGATAGTGGTTATCCACAAGAACCATGGCTAATGACACCAGAGGGTAGATACACTAATGCATTAACCAGAGCTAGGAATTGTGTCGAGAGATGTATAGGTGAGTCAGACAACACCATATAGGTACATATAGCCTAAATAACCTATTATTTTTTACACCTTACAGGTATTTTGAAAAACCGCTTCAGGTGTATTCTTTGTGAACGTGTTTTTAGATATCGACCTTTTAAAGCTGGTCAAATCATCAATGCTGTCACAATCCTCCACAATATGTGCATTCAGGGCAACATCCCTTTGGAAGAAGATGAGCTGGAAGGAGATGATGAAGATCATGTAGATGACGGAGATGCCAACAATTTTGTTGCTCCAAACATATTAGGTTTAGGTCAGCAACGTAGACGTCAACTAATTGATTTATATTTTTCATAAGTTTATTTATCTGGTTTTTTATAGGTTTAGTTTCAATTGTTTCATATTTTTCATAAGTTTAATAATAAACTTTAGTTTTAATTAGTTATACTCATTCATTTTCATCTAAGTAAATAAGGCTATACCAGGGATTTATTCAATCACTAACTACCTATTAGCATACTGTTGTACTAAAAAATAAGTACTCAGGCTCATTACCTTTTTTTGTTATTTTCGGTAAATTATCAAATTCCATGATCGTCGGGGCATATAGCCAGGAAAGTAAGCTCTCTGTGTTTTGGAAGTAGTATTAAAAATTATTTGTTTCATACTTTTGTTTGATTACACCTTATTAAATATTTATTGTAATAAATAAAAAAGAACCTTTTTGTTATTGATAAAATTTAATTTCTAATGAAACAAAAATATAACAAAAATAAGAAAACTATAAATAAATATTAAGAGTAAAAAAATAAAATCATTTCTGGTTAAAAGGAAAACAATCCAATATTGGCAACTGCCTATAACAAAATAAATAAATCTTAATTATAATAAAAAAGAAAACTACAAATAAATATCAAGTGTAAAAAAATGAAATCAGTTTTGGTTTAAGAGAAAAACAATCCAATATGCAACTACCTATAATACAATAAATAAATCTTAATTATAACAGCAACAAAAAACTAAGCTACGAATAAATATTAAAGAAAAAATCCATAATCAGTTCTGGTTTAAAAAAAATCGAAATATTGGCACATGCCTATAATAAACATTATCACAGAGTGAGAACAATGAAACTGATAAAAAAAAGTAAACAAACAAAAACACTTAAATAATGATAAATGCCTCACTGAACAGTATAATTCACAAATATTTCAAAATTTTGGCTAATGCTTTGTAAGGCAGTTGCCATTATTTGAACGTTTTTGTCTATTGAATGCAGCCTTTGCATGGAGTCACTATGCATTTTAGTTAGGGTGACAAATTTTCCTGACCTATCATTTGTGACCCTAACTTTTCTCTGACCTTTTAGAGTATTCTTATCACTCATTGTTTTTCTTTTCAAAGCAGCTAATGGTGAAAAGAGGCCAATTGACTCAAGCTCAGGCAGCTGCAAATAATTAAATTCCTATATTTTCATTGGGTCATATATACTTTATTTACAATTCATGCATAATACAAAGAATAATGCAGTTAGTAGTTTATAGGTTCAAGTGAAAAATCTTTATAATTTCAATAAAAAGAAATTTTTAGGGATATGCAAATTTAATTTCACAATGTTTGTATGATATAATTACAAACAGAAATCTTTCATTAAGTAGAAATATATTTATAACAGAAATATAACATATAATGACTTGACAGGTTTCAGAAATTATAACATTTTCATTATTGGGAATATAAGTGATAAATCTACTCTTGGTGCAAATGTAATAGGTATACTTACTTCTGTGTTTGACGGAGGGCTACAAGTCAGGGCTTTACATGGAGGGCTAGGTGTCTGGGCTCTAGATGTTGTTGGCTAGAATTAAAAGTGTTATTAAATGTTACCTTCAATACAATATGTAAGAATTTGTATTTACCACAGGTGTTTTAGACGATGAGGCTACATTTGTTGGCATCAGGGTGGCTGCAAATAGATGATTTTTTACAGTACTTTGTTTAATTAAGTGAGTGATAATAATTAAAAATTCCACAAAATAATTTGATTTGTAAATGGATTGATATGTATTGCATTTATAAATTACAAGTCCTAACTCAAGGTTTTTATCTCCAATAACTGACTTCCACCCCAGCAATGCCATTAACCTCTCCTCCACTTGGTTTAGTGGAGGAGCTTCTACTGGTCCTCCACCAGTCCTTTCCATTTCCATCCGCAACTGGCTGGCTTTCGCCTTTGTTTTGGATTTCCACCTACCTATAGCCTACAAATAATGATATTGGAGAAGGATTATTTAAGATAATAGAATATGTCAACATTGCACTCAACCAGTAAAATAGTGTAATGAGTCAAGCATCGCCCAATGAAACCGATTTTGAGTTACAATTTACATTATTTTATTGGATGTGTGAATTTAAACTTACTGATTTTGGAAAAGCTTATTAATAAAGGTACTTTATTGTACACTCAATATAGTTTGATTTACCAGCTGCCACTTCTCTGTACTTCTAGCACCCAAGCCCATTGAATTTAATTGAGTGGTAAGGGCATGCCACAATCTTGACCCATCCTCGCGATCTCCATCAACATTTTTAAATTTATTCTTGAGCAGTGGAGGGTTTTCTTTTAAAAAATCTATTATGACATTCCACTGCTCCAAGGATGTTTTAAAATCCCTACTCCTTCCATTTAAAAAAATTTTACAATTAATTTTAGTTGATTAAGTATTTTTAATTACATTTTTATCGTCAGCCTATTAAATTAACAGTAATAGCAGCCACAAAATTAAGAAAATCAGAAAAGACTTACCCATTTTAAATTGAAAATAAAAATACTAAAAAAACTGAATCAAAAACAATACCTCGTGGAATGAAACAATATCAATATACCTATCCTATGGAATAAAACAATGTTTTGTGTCATAGAAACCACAAATCTAGAAAGACCCTTTCATCCGTTTCTATCTCTATCTGCCGAATATTCACTCGGAACTACTCGAGAAACTCCGAATGGACATACGGAGTAGCATTACAAGAAATTTCCTTTCTATTCTCTTACAGAGTTCACACCATACTGTTATTAACGTAGTTGATAATTTTCCAGTTTGATTCTTACATACATGGTTATCTATGCTTATTTATATTTGTTGGTTACACATCACGGTCTGGAATGGGTTTTTTGTATTTTAAGCTCTTAGGAAAATAAAATCTGTGAATATATTCAAAAAATCTTCTTTCTTGCTAAAAGACAAACAGTTGAATAATTTATTAAGAAAACTGGCTACGTAAAAATTTTGGTTCTTCAGAATATGTACTGAAAAAGTACAAAGGTACCTAACGAGTGTATTGCTTTTACAGTGTAGGTTTAGGTATTCATGGATTTCTTGAGTTAATTACTTTTTGTATAATCTGGTTTCATTCGTAGGCTTACATGATGTCAATTTTGCAAAATATGTGATACGGATTAAGGATAGAACTATACAGCTGATATACAATCACTTGAAATAATTAATAAAGGTAGGCAGGAGGGTATTTGTTTGAAAACAAGCTACATGGAATAACATTATTGATAATCGATTTATTGAATGCTAATGAGATAGCTAAAATTCAGAATTGACAAGAGAAATTACTATAGTTAAATTAATGCGCACAACTTCAATAGGTAATGTGTAAAAAACTTGAAAAAATACAATCTATTCAAAGTGGGTACGTACCTATGTACTGTTTTTGATTTTGAGACATTACACTCCACACACAAAGTATCGTATATCTTATTTTCATAGCACTGCATTAGAGTAGGGGGTGTTGAATAATTATGCAATATAAACGTTGTTGTACAAAACTGCTTTATTGGTATTAATAAAATTAATTGATTAATAGAATTTTTTTTGTTAATGAAAGTTGTAGGGCCAACTCATCAGACTCGTTTGCAGCTTCCTTCTGCTTCTTCTTTGTCACCTTTTTTGTTGAATATATACGCCTCTGTTTCTGAACATTTATTTTGAGCAGATGGCAATAACGGGATAAATTTTGCATTTGTTCGCACAGCTTGTAGTGTAGGTGGGAATGGTGTATTAATATTTTTCAATATATCCAATTCTTCTGGATTCCTGCATTCACTGACATATTTTGTTAACGTGAGAAAAAAATCCTTCTTGTCTTCAGCCAATTTTGCTTTTCTTTCTTTTTAGTGGTGCTTTTTTTTTCCTGGAGCCGTCCCTTCTCCGGTACCACCTCAGCCTCCTGGGCTTATTGTGGATACTTCTAGTGTTCTGACTACAACCTATTCAGCCATTCCGTTCCCTGTATTAGCTCATACAGGTTCTTTGCTGGTTGGTTGTAGAAGTCTTCTGGAGTCATTTGGGGTCTACCATATAGTTTCTGCCTTCTGTGGTCCAGCGACTCACAGTTGCATAGTATATGCAGAGCTGTTTCGGTATCTTTTTTGCATCTTCTGCATGTAAGGTCTCCGTTGTACAGCCCTATTTTGTTTAGGTGCTCCTTTGTGGGAAAATGTCCCGTAAGTAGCCCCGTTATGGTGCGTAGTTTGTTCCTGCTCATTGAGAGCAGTTCTTTCGCCACTTTTTCTGATGGTTCTTTTATGAATTTCTTCCCATGTATTTGCCTGGTCGTGTTCTTCCAGTATTTATTGTGTTGTTCTTTCAACCACCCTTTTAACCATGACCTGGTTAAGCATCTGGGGATGCCCACAGCAGGTTCGGGTCCGTTCATCTGAGTTGACGATCCTACTTTTGCGAGTTCGTCAGCTTTTTCATTGCCTGCGATTCCTTTATGACCTGGGACCCACTCCAGTGTCACACTGTTCCGAGTTGCCAGTCTTCTGAGTTCTTCGCCGCATTCCCATACTAGCCGAGATGTCACCCTATAGCTCTGAAGTGCTTTAAGGGCGGCTTGACTGTCACTGTAGATCCCGATCTGCCTGTTGTTGTAGGCTCTCATATTATTAGCCATTGCATATGCAAGTATTGCATAGACCTCTGCTTGAAATACAGAAGCGTATTTGCCAAGCGAGACGATCCCTTCATATTTGCTCGTCTTGCTGTATATGCCCGCTCCGGTGCCGAGTTCATTTTTTGATCCGTCTGTATACCAGATCAGTTCATTCGCTCTACTAAGTGGTGGTGCGTTCTCTTCCTCAAGCTCCTTCCGATCTTTGATGACAATCTCGAAGTTCTTGCGAAAGATATATTTGGTGGTCATGTGGTCTGTTGGCATTTTGAAAATGTCATCATCAACATGCCTTATCTCTGTGTGTCCTCTCCCATGTGCCACGTCATGGGTCGGGTTAGTGCTGCCCTTGCTTCGCACATTATGACTCAATGTAGCGGAGGAAGGTCTAGCATTGTCTCCAGTGCCGCTGTAGGAGTGGTCCTCATTGCCCCTGTAATGCCAATGCATGCAAGTCTTTGGAACTTGCTTAGTTTTAGCATAGCAGAGGATTGTCTGATCTTTGGCCACCATATCAGAGATGCATATGTGATCCTGGGAATGACAACCATTTTGTACAGTCAGTGTACATGCTGAGAAAAATTTTTCTTCACTTCAAAAAATACTTTTTAAAAAACGAAAAACTACAAAATTGAGACGTTTATTATATTAAGGTTAAAAACAATCTGTCTTAATTCACAATTTGTGTAAATTTATAAGATCTGGTATAAAAGCTTAGTTATCTAAAATTAATGTTAACGTTGACGGTTTACGTTTCGTAACTCCTCCGGCCTAAGAGAGAACTATGGAGTTTCTTCAGAGTTCGAAATCACTGGGAAATTCTTGAAGTCCTTGTTTGCCTGGTTTTTTGTATTTTACTGACTGGTTTTCTTATGTTTTCTTCTAATGATATTGACAGCTAGTAGAACTATACTTGAAAAAACTATAACATATAATAAAATAGTGTAGAAGCTAATGTTTTGAAAATTTACAGAAGGTAAGTCCAATTTTGTTAGTTTGATTTTGTCTTCTTGGAGCACATTTTGAATATTACTATGTTCGTCTAAGTTCACTGAATCTATTTGCACTTTACTTAAGTTAAAAGAGTTCGCTTTTGAATTTTCATTTGCAAATTGTAACTTGGGAAGTTCTACACTTTTAAAATTTGGCATTTTACTTGCAAAAGTCTTCAATGTAATATTGTTTATTGAAACTACACACTGATTATTTAGTTCAATTATATAACTACCGTTTAATGGGATATTGTTTATTACCTACTTTACCACATTTTTGGGAAGCAACCACATGAGATGGAGTGATTACTATCCATTGGTTTTCTTCTATTTTCTGAATTTTGGTATTACTGATTTTCGCTGGAATTTGTTGACATGTGTTTATTGATTGATAATATTTAATAAGTTGGACTTCACAAGGTACATGTAAAGTCATTGGTAGATCTGTGCATAGGAATTCTTCTTGGGATACTTCTTCACAATTTGAGTCTGAGAATGCGTAGTATTGCTCATTTAAAAGGATAAATTTTGACTTTGGTATAATGGTTTTGAAGGATTGTGTTGATGGAGTGGGTAAAGAATAAAGATGATAGTAATTGTATTCTGAATTTTCAACAATAGGTACTTCAAGTATAAACATAATTTTGTTACCGTTACTATAACTTTTAATTTCAATAATTTTTCCGAGTAGTGAAATATTTTGTAATTTTAATTCAATTGGGAATTTATGATCGTTGTCGATATTATTACTGACTTCTAAGATTTCAGAAAATAAGTCCTTGGGATCAGCTATAGAATTATGAAAAGTGTTAAGTTTTGCAAAGCTAATAGCTGTTTCAATTACTTCAAGTATATTGTAGGTTATTTGAAAGCTAATAGAAAATTGTGAAACGATTTGTTCTATTGCAAAAAAATGGTAAGTTTCCACGTTTTCAATTTTTATATCTCTAATTAAATTTTGTAAATAATTAATACGTGAGCTTAATATTAATTGGTTATGAGCTAATATTTTAGAATTATTTTCAAAGTTTTTAATGGATGATTGGAGTAAAGTAATTTGGTTTTCGATAAGAGATTTTAATTGGTTTTGATTGTTGGATAAGGATGTAATGGCTTCATCATATCGTTTTGCATCATTTTGATCTAAATTTCCTGTTATGAATTTTACTGCAGATCCTAGTCCGTCGAATAATGATCTTCGTGATCGAGTTTTTCAAAATGGGCTTAATTGATTCAGTTGGAGTGATATTTTATGTTCGATAAATTGAATCATGTGATAAGAGTTTTTAAAGTGTTCAGTAAAGTTAAAAAATCTAGGAGATTTCGATAGGGAGTCATGAATATTATTAAATTGTTCTTTTAACAAAAGAAATTCTTTGGTTATGTTTATAATGTCAAATATTTGTATAAACGTCCAATAGTTTGATTTTATTTGTGCGTTTCCTTTGTGAAGGGGATAAAGACCAGGATTATCATTTAGATTGTGAAATTTGGGTGTGTCTAGTCCTGTGACGGTGGTCCAGTAGAGGAACCTGCAACGGGAGGTTTCTTTAGTTCTTTAATATGTATTATTTGTTTGTCTAATGTTAGTTTTTTTCTTTTTAATAATTTTCTAGATATTTCAACTTTATTTCTATCTAATATTTTTGTTATGTTGTAAGGTCCTAAAAATCTTTTATCTTTTTTATTTCTATTTTTAGGGTTAACTTTGAATACAGTTTGACCTTACTTAAATTCTGGATTTGTGTCACCTTGTGTGTTTGTTTTTTCTATTACTTTCTGTTTTCTCTTGTCTAAATTTTCTTGTACTTCTTTGTATATGTGTTTTAATCTTTCTTTATGGTTAGTAACGTAGTCGGTGTAAAATGATTGAGTCAAAAATATTTCGTTAGGGTTTCTAGAATGAGTATGTCCAAAGGTAAGTTCGAATGGTGTAAAATTTGTGGAGCTATGTATTGAATTATTGTAACCAATTATTGCATAGTACATTAAGTCATTTTCGTCTGGGTAAATTTCTCTTAAAAGTCGTAAGTGTTCTACCAGAGTAGAATGTAATCTTTCCGCTATTGAATTTGATTCGTGGTGACCTGTTGTTGTAAAATGTACGTTTATTTTATGTAATGCTAAAAGATCTTTGACTGTTTCATTATTAAATTCTGTGCCTCTGTCTACTATTATTGATTGGGGAACGCCAAAAGAAAAAAAAATTTAATAAGTGCTTTACTAATGAGAATTGCAGATTTACCTGGAATAAAGATAGCTTGAGCAAATTTAGTAAAGGCGTCGGTTAGAGTTAGATAGTTTTTGTCGTCATAGATGAAGACATCCATATGAATAATTTCGAAGGGTTTACTAGCTGTTTCTGTTAACACTATAGGAACATAGGGGGTTTGTCTGGCATATTTATTCTTTTGACAAATGGTACAACTATTAATATAATTCGTTACTGTAATTTTCATATTTTTCCAATAGTAAAGGTTGCGTAATCGTTCTAAAGTTTCATTGATTCCTCTATGGTTGGTTTTGCCTTCGTGATAGTTTCTTAGTAAAATGATTTGTTCCTCTTTGTCTTTAATTGTATTCTTTAATTGGGTGCATTCAATTAATTTTGGGCCGTTCGCAGAGAAATGTTTCAAATAAACGTTATTGAAATCACGGTATAAATTTTCATTATGGAAGTACATATGAGAAGTTTTGTTCAAATCTGTGTATTCGGCAATAAAGTGAAAAATAAAACTTTCATTGTCTTTTTCTGGAATTTTGATTTTCATAATTTTTTGATTTTCGTATGTTTCGTGGGAAACATCTGTTTTTGAATATAAATTTGGATAAACAAGAATTTGGTGTACCTTATTATTTATCATTTCGTCAAGGATCGGTATACCATTACTAGTATTTTCAGTTGCTGAATGATTTGTTTCAGAGTCGTCAGAGTCATTTTTTGTCCAAAAGGGTTCTGGTGTATTTAAACTATTACGTTCATCGTTTTCTTGTGTGTTTGTGGGTTTATGCATTTGAATGTCAGATAAAATATTTTTTTTTTGATGGGTTCGTATTACTAGTAGAAGGTTGAGGGTCTGTGGGAATAGTTTCGGCCAGTTGCTGTAAGAAATCTAGAATGTCATCATGTGAATTTCCGGGGTTATTAATCACTGATTCGGTTTCTAATGCATTGATAGGTATTCGGGATAAACAATCAGCGTTAGAATTTAATTTGCCTTTTTCATAGAATATTTTGTAATCAAACTCTTCTAGTTTTAAACGCCATCTAACTAATTTTGAGTTAGGTTCTTTAAGACTAAATAGCCAAGAAAGGGGTTTATGGTCTGTATAAATGTGAAATTGTCTTCCATATAAATATGGCCTGAAATGTTTACATGCCCATACAATGGCAAGCAATTCTTTTTCGATAACTGAATAGTTTATTTCGGATTTATTTAGGGTCCGTGAAGCAAATGCAATGGGTCTATCGTTAGGTACATTTCCTTGGGATAAAACTGCACCGATTGCATATTTACTAGCGTCTGTCGTAAGTATAAATGTCTTAGAAAAATCCGGGTATTGTAAAATAGGGTCATTAGTTAGTATTTCTTTACAAATTTGGAATGAATTTATAAATTCTTCGTCATGTAAAATTTTTGAGTCCTTTTTCAAACATTTTGTCAAAGTTTTCGTAATTTTAGCAAAGTCAGGGATAAAACGTCTATAATAGCCTAAAAGTCCTAAGAAACGTTTTATTTCTGTTTGTGTTTTAGGAACTGGATAATTTTTGATAGCAGAAATTTTGTCTGGGTTTGGCTTTACGCCGTCGGGGGTAATCACATGTCCTAAATACATTATTGTCTTTTGCAAAAACTCAGATTTATCAAGTTGAACTTTCAAATTGTGCTGTCTAAGTCTATTAAATACGGATTTTAGTCTTTCTAGGTGTTCCTGAAGGGATGTACTGTATATTAAAATGTCGTCCAAATAAACTATGCAAGATTCGTCTGTCAGTCCTCGTAGTACATTGTCCATGACACTTTGAAATGTTGATGGACCATTTTTAAGTCCGAAACTCATACGTTTAAAATGAAAATGTCCTTGGGGAGTGCTAAAAGCAGTTTTGTCAACGTCTTGTGGGTCAATTTCGATTTGGTGAAAACCACTAGCAAGGTCGAGTGTCGTAAAGTAATTTGCTCTACCTAATCTGTTTAATATTTCGTGTATTCGTGGTATAGGGTATCGATTTTGAATAGTTTTCTCGTTTAATTTTCTGTAATCAATTACCAAACGCCATTTCCTTTCACCTGAAGCGTCTGGCTTCTTTGGTACAATACAAATTGGTGAAGAGAAGGGGGAAGTGGAACGTTCGATAATACATTCGTCTAGCATGTTTGTAATTTGTCTATTTACTTCTTCTCTGTGGATTTCGGGAAATCGATAAGATTTTGCATAAATAGGGCTATCATCTGTTAAATTTATCTTATGTTTTATTTGATTAGTGAAACTTAATGGTATTCCTTCGCAATAAAATATATCTCGATATTGGAAACAAAGATTTTTAATAGAATTTTTCTCTTCTTCATTACAGTGGGAAAGTCTAAGATGTTTTAAATTTGCTTTAAGTTTATTATCTTGTGGAATTGATAATTGAGAATCGGAATCAATATCCATTTTTTCGACAAAATTGACTTCGACTAAGTTTAAAATTACAATTTTGAAAGGTTCATTAATATCTAATTTAACTGAATTTTCATTACTGTTAATAATAGTTGTTATTGCAAAGTTATTAAAAATATTTACCAAAGCTTTTGGCATTTCGAGACCTTTTCCAAAATTTTCATATTCAAGTACACCTATGCCTTTTGATTCGGTAACAGGAATTTTAACAACTTGTTGGCAACGACCTGGTATAATAATAAAATGATTTTTAATATAAGTGGGGTCACTATTTGAGTCAAAAATTAAGGGAATAACTGCTTTTGGAGTAATTATTCGTTTTTGATTAACATTTATATTGGCATTCAATTGTTTTAACAAATCTACACCAATTATGCCATCAAATCTGTTACTAAATTTAAAGAGATAAAATTTATGAAATTCTTTCAAGTTAAAAATCTTATATAAAGGAATGTAAGTGACCTCATGTAATGTATGTATCCTACTATGGATACTTGGTGCATTAGAAGTGTGGAAGGGCCTCTGACTAGGTGGTGTTGCTGGTCACTTGGTGTGTCATCTCACAGGAATAAAACAACTACTGGAATCACTGGGACATGTTCTCTTTATTACCTTACTTTACTATTATACTTTAAGATTAAATG
>CAJUYH010008855.1:0-14751 GCA_910591685.1 Galerucella tenella
AAGAAAGCAACTGTAAAACTGTTGCCAAAAAAGTCTAAAGAAGCTTACGACATGGTTATTAAATAAGTTGAACAAAAAATTATTTCTCTTTGTGCCCGCGAGGGCCATAAAGTGAACTTTATGCCCGCACGATATTAGATAGTTGGTAACTAAGCAATAAAAACACAATAATGAACTAGTATGACATAAAGAATTTTGGACACAGTGCCTAGACATTTTCCATCTTGAAGGTTGTCTGGCCGTGCAAAAAAATATTATTGGCAGGCTAAACACAATTAGTAACGAAACTTCGTTTACTTTTTACCCCAAACTTTCGAAGTTGAACTTCGAAGTGTCTCTATTACAATCGAATTTGAATGATAATAACGTAAAAAGAATGTGCCTCAATTGAAATTACAAAACTTATGTGTATAATTTTCAATAGGGAGGCCTAACGGCTTCGAGCTCGTTTCATTTAAATTCAATTCATCTATGAAAAATTAAATGAGGTGGAAACGACCTTTTGACTGACTATCAGATGGAAATTATAATTTCAAGAAACGACAAAAAGTAATCGCGATGAAAGGAAATTATGCGATCTATCGTTCGACGATGGTGTGAAGCCGAAAAGAAATCTACCTAATGATTTGGACGTAAAGGATCTGCGAGGTTGCATCTACCGCTGGTCGATTATTAATTCCGTACTGATTCCAAGCAGCTTTATATAATCCAGTCATTATACAGGGTGATTCATATGTAATGGGCCAAATTGTAAATCTATGTTCACAACGCGAGAAAAAAAAATTTAAATAAATTTACATTTCACGGTGGTCGACGTAGCATTAATCTGTTAAGAGACAAGCATTATTAACTGGCGTACAATAAATGTGTTTTATTACGTAATTTTTGTATGGTTTCATTTTAATATTATTACCAATTATCAATGACGGTTAGGTAAATGTCAACATTCCATGGCATGCTTGTGTCTTAACAGATTAATGCTACGTCGACCACCGTGAAATGTAGTGTAGTGAATTAGTAAAATTCAAATATCTCGAAAATCTTTAATATTTTGAAGATCAAAGAAGTACAGCTTTTTTCTACAGAAATGATGGGGCTATCCAAATTAAATAAGTTAGTTGTAAAATAATGAGCGATAAAAAATTTGTAGCTGATTTCATCTAATTCATATGGCGCATGTGGCGACATCTACGAGTTAACCGAAATCCTCTCACACATTCTTGTTTAGCCTTACAAAAACTAGTTCATACCCAATTTTCAAGTCATTATGTAGAAAAGTAGCTGATCTAACAGAAATCTATTTTATTTTTTTCACTTTAACATCCTGTACCTCAGTAAGGAGCAGACTAAGACCCATTATTGTTAATAAAAATATTATTATTTTGGTCTTCTGAACGTAGATTTACAATTTGGCCCATTACTTATGAATCACCGTGTATATGTTACCGTGAAAGACCGAAATCTGGTGAATGTCGAGAAACACCGGTGAATGTCAACATTCTTAACGTCGCTAGACGTATGTCCGAAATATTGTTGAAATTTCATTATTTCTAACTTACACCGGCGATTGTCGACATTCAGGATGCACTCATAGTGTATGTTAAAAATATTTTTTTTTAGAAATAAAAATCCATAGGTCTTTATTTATTTAAATAATATGGAAAAAGGATTTTGTTGAACTCAAAACAAACAGTAGAACATACAAAAATAAAATGAAATATAAAAAATAAGAACAATATCTTATTTATTGCAACAACTTAAACTACCGTGGCACTTCGAATTACACAAAAGTTCCTTACTTTTACAGCTGCATTTAGTCGTGGAACACTTCCTTTTGCAGTTACAATGTGTATAGCCTTGCCCTCCACTTTTTGAATTAGCAGAAGCTGCTTCTCTTAGCGACATTTCTTTTGTTGAAACTTCGTCCATGGAAAGTAACTTTTCTTTACAAAATACGAACTGATTACGGGTGAAAAGCTGCTTCAAGGTACCATTTTTGTTAGCTAATCTTTGAAATTCTGAATCCTCTATTCCAACAACAACCGCTAACACATTTCGAGGATCTGTACGACCACGGTCGACATCAGGGACTTGAATTCTTACGGTATCAACAATTTGGGCAAGAGTAAACTTTTTTTTTCAGGTTCGCAACATTTTTGTTGCTTGAAGTAGAAGATTCTCTTTTGCAGCTACTCTTTTTAAAGAAATTAGCTTGTGCTGTTCAGTCAGTGCTTGAGATGAAGATGTGTTAGGTGGCAGATCAGTCAGTGCTTGAGATGAAGATGTGCTAAGTGGCGGATCAGTCAGTGCTTGAAATGAATAACGTGCCAGGTTGCGGATCTGCTCTAATGGTATTTTCATTATCCATGTCTGTTTCAACATAAGCTTCTAGCTGTTCTTCGGTGTCAATGTTTGAAATTTGCCCGCGAGGGAGTGATGACGATGTTTTGCCCCTTTTTGGTTTAACGCCAAACAGGGCTTCATAAGGACTCTGGCGTATTCCTTCGTGATAAATTGTGTTTTTGGCGAATTGGACATTGTCTTGCAGTTTTGTGCAGTTCAATTTGGTTGCGCTGCAATCTGCAGCAAGCCACTAAATTTTTTTTAATATTTTTGTATAATGTAGAATGTATATTATAGTTCCTGCTTTCTTGTCTATACATGGGGAAATATTGTTATTAAAACAAACATCTACATAAACTAACTCCCCAAATAATGTTGAAAACGCCACTGCCTTCGCTGTATTCCGCCTCATAAAGCAGCAATTATTTCTTATAAATCTCCCACCACTCGATTTAATTGTGGCCGAAACTAAATTCGAGCCTACTTAGTTTTTTTCGAACCGGAAGTCACAAGGCCAAAGCCATTTCTTGAACGGATACTGATACCGGAACCAGCTTTCGGTTTCCCCGGCAACGCTAGCTCACAGATTACTTTGGCGTTGGTCGTTTGCCTTTATATTTTATTGTTATCGACAAAAAAAGTTTCAAGTCACACCTGAAAAAACCCATTAGGTTTCACTGTAAAAATATTCCCCACAACCACTTTACGGATAAAATACCAAAGGAAATCCGAAAACTAACGAGTATGGGTACAAACTATTGTTATGCCCGTTTGTAATTATCAATGATTTAGTACAAGTTTTAGTCAATTTTTTAGGATCCTAAATAAATGATAGATATACACATTTATCAACAATTTTCCAGTCAATTTTAAAATTGACGAAACTTGTCCTATTTTTGTTCAATTTTAATTGATGGAAAATATTTATAGAACCAGTACTATTTTCTATCAATTAAATGACAACTTGGGTCGAACATATAGGGTAAACTTTATTTTAAGGTTATTGATTTTTTTATTTTTTATGATTTTGGTGACACTGGTTCTGCTACAAAACCAACGTTTATTCAAAGATTATATATTATATCGTTTATTGGGGGGTGAGAATGTTGTGTATGTGAAAGTTTTTCGTTTGAGCTATTTTAAATATCAAAAATGTCGTGTCTCATGATCAAGTACTTCGACTTATTGAACTATATAAAGAAAGACCTTGCCTTCACATAGTTAAAAGTTCTCAATATAAAAATAAGCACATGAAAGCTTCTCTTTCTTATATAATTCCTAACTATTAGTTCAGGATCCCAAAAAATTGACTAAAACTTGTACTAAATCATTGATAATTACAAACGGGCATTATAGAAACGGTGGGGAGCATCACTCTGTGAAAGGCTTAAAACAAATAATAAAAAATACTACCTTCGCTGATGTTCCCTATCTATGTTTCATTTACTTATCTCTATATTTATGAAACAAACATTGCATCCCTGTTTTTCAGTTTCTTTTCATGGATAACTTCAGGGAAACGATCTCTATTTAGGAGGTAGAAAGTAATTGTATCATTCCTCAAAGTTGATTAATGCATTGGTCATCATTTTTAATCCCTAAGAAAGAAGAGGAAGTTTTCTACATTTATCTACTAGAAATTACCTAATTATAATGTTTAAAAGCTACATGAATATGTAACCAAAAGTTTGCTTAGAGTTAGCTCAAAGCCTCATGGGTGCTACGTCACAGATGTGCAAATGACCAAAATCGGTAAAACGCGGCAAAACCGCATATAATAGACATTTACGTAATTAGTTATGAAAAGAGCGATATTGTTCAACAAGCGTAATATTTGCCAAAACGAGCGCTAGCGAGTTCTGCAAATTACGCGTGTTGAACAATGTTGCTCTCTTCATAACGTGTTTACGTACAACGTTTTATCTAATTCCGCGCTTTCATAATATTCAATAAAATCTTCAATTACAATGATAATATTGAAGTGGAATCAAATGGTGTTACTATGATGTATTCACCCAGAAAATTGACTTACTTTAAATAACTGTGTCCTGAATAATGTTTTCAATGTTTATAAATCTCAAAATACTATTGAATTAAAATAATGGGTTAATTGTACAGTTTAAATAATGAAATAATTGTCAGTTTTGACAGTACCTACCTAATTAATAAATTATTCTTTGAAACTCATGTGGTATCTATGTTGAAACATAAACAGTTACGTAAAGTTTTTACATAACTACTTTTCATAACTGATATATGAAGGTTATGAAAAATGTGACGTTACCTAACGTAAAGGAGTGACGTAAAGTGTCACATTTGATAGCGGAATTAGATAAAATTAAAAAGATGGTCATTTGAAGTTAAGTTGTTGAGTAAACTTTACAGCTATACATGCGGTTTTGCCGCGTTGACATTTCATTCCAACCAGTGGTAGCGTTCTTTAACAATCCCAACATCCATGGACTCGGGACCTCGGTTTTACGTCTCCTCCGAAAGACGGCATATCTACATTATACCTCGTGCTCATTGGTATAATGCCTGCGAGCTATGATATACTAGTCGGCTGCAGGCTGTACGGACCCTATACGATGGTTTTCCCTGGCATGGTCACCCATCCAAGTACTAACCATGTTCGACACTGCTTGACTGTAATTGTCGACGCATCAAACGCGTTCCACTACAGTGCTGGGTCGTCGCCCCTCTACCGATTTTGGTCATTTGTACATCTGCGACGTAGCACCCATGAGGTGTATTAAACCAACTCTAATATCCGTTGATTTGTTATAAGATAAAAATCTCTGAACACACGAATAATCAGAATTTCTTTCATCGGTTGAATCTTATTGAATATATTTTTCGCTGCGAAGTATCGATATCAATACCAAAATCTCCAGATTGGTTGCTATTTATGACACAAACTTCTGTCAAATAACTCTGGTACGTTCCACTTCTCTTCTTTGTTCAATACAACGTAAATCTATCAAATTATTAGGTTGTTGCCAACCTACACCATCCATTATAACGTTGGAATACCTGAGTGTCAAAATCGTTTTAAACCAAACGGAAAGCATTGTAAATCCCGTCGCCACCCTCTGAATACGTGCTTTTCTATCGAATGCAATGGAGAAATTATGGCTGCGTATGTGTCCTCACAATTAAATTCCGTGTGATTATATACCAATCTAATATTGATTAAATTGTTAGAGAACACAATTTATATTATGAAATAATTTCGGAGCAGTACGATATTTGACGTTTAAATAATAACACAATTTACTGAGTAAATTGAATGTCGGTATCAAGTACAATTTATCACAGGTTAATAGCTACATTAAAGTTATGTTGAATAACAAATTATGTATTTGATCTACGGATTTGATTAGAAAAACGGAACTCAAACTATACATTAATTAGAATAATTCGAATGTCGCATTTGTAATTTAATTTATGCTAAATATATTTAGACTCTTTTCCAAAATTACTACATGAAAGTTTCAAAAAATAGGCACCTACAATAAGAGACTTCATATCGACTCATTAAGTTTATTGGGGGCGTCCATTAATTAGGTGAGACATTTTTGAGGATTTTCTATTCTTTATTTTATAGTTAGGGAGACGAAAGGGGGGATTTTTCGGGAATACTCGAGCGTGGCAGTTGAAGATATGAGAGATACCTTAGACCTAATTGAACAACTTTGGTAAGTATTAGCTCTATATTTAGTGACGCGCGCCTAGGATAGACGATCAGATTAGTAAAAAAATAGATACCTAGTCTGAAATACTCGAGCGCGTCAGATTAAGATATTGGGGGTTGATTTTAGTATTTTAACACTAAATTTAACTAATCTGACGATAAGTCCTTGACGCCGCCGAGTTATAGGGTCGCGAACTTGTAAAAAAAACGTTAATTCCGCATTCTCGAGCGCGATTTTTTTTTAAATTTATTTTGAAGAATATAATCTAAAACCTACTAAAAATACAAAATCCGCCGGTTTCCGCATGACCGGAAGTGTGGAGGAGCCATTTCGTCTTCCGACAAACGCGTTTCGGCATATAAGTCGCGAACGATATATTTTACAAAAAGAAGTTTAAATAAAAAAAAAGATTTTATTTTACACAAAAAAGGTCTCTTTACATTTTTGGACTTAAAGCATCATGAAAACTCAAAGTCCCGTTTTTTGAGTAAATCTCGAAAACGGAGTGTTAAAAAAATTTATATGGAACAACGATGGTTAAATTATGTAACTTTCATTATATCTAAAAGTTTTTTTTCTAAAACTTCTCGACAATTTTCGTGGAAAAAGTTACGCGAATCTGTATACAAAAGTATTATTAACATGTACAGTTTCATTTATTTATATTATTCAATAGCCTGGTTGATACTCAAATTGTTTTTGTACGTACCGTAAGCAAAACGAAGTGAAGAATTGAAGCAAAAAAAGGAATATGGCATAAACATGAAATACAGACTGAGCGCTTCACAGAAATATGCCGTCCAGGAGCCACAATATGAAAGTTCCAGTGAAGAAGAAGAAGATGAATTGTATTGAGTAAAAATGTAAAGGTCGTACATAACAATACAATTATAATACAATTTTTATATCATTTCATTTTTTATACAATAAATATGCTTTTAGGATACAGAAATAAACCTCCCCTATGAAAATCTGACTCTCTCGAGTATTTCAAAAGAACTTTTTATTTTTGCCTTTTTAAAAATTTGTCTTAACCTATAGTCAGTTTTTTTGAAGGGAGCTTCCTTTGGGCCTACTTAACACCCCTTCCGAAAATCTGACGCGCTCGAGTATTTGTTTTTCGGATTTTTGACTACTTTATATGCCTACCCCCACCACGCAAACCGGCAGATTAGTATACCGTTGTTATCATAGGCACTTGGGGCATACGTGGTATGAATATCTGACGCGCTCGAGAATGTCCAAGTAACTATTTTTTCCAACATTTTTGAAAAACCGTACATGCCATACCCACCGCTAAAATGGTTTTTACCATACGAGCTTTTCTTTTCGAAATTACTTTATCTTTCGATTTTGATAGGTCTCGACGGCGCTCGAGAATGTCGCCATTTAGCGACCTCGCCTCCCTAACTATTACGTGAGGCATTTTCTATGCCCTATTTTAGGAGTGCGCCGCTGACCTATTAACGAACATTCTATTCTGTCTGAAACACCGTTCCTCTCCTTGTAGATACATACAGGGTGTATACATATTTGTGTTGATTATTAGATTCGGAATCTGATTTGGTTGATTTTATGTCCAATCTCGATCGCAATTTCCTACATTCGCTAATTTGACCTATAAAACTTTCATAGACCGAACGAATTCAATCCTCCATCTTTTTTGCCAACACACACTTACGAAAAATCACACTTGTTTTATGTTTACATACATACAAAAACTGAGCCTCCTCACTCTGCTTCTGAACATTGGCTGGTGTAGATTGATCAAAGAAATCTGCAGTGAGTCACCTTTTCTAACTGCGTCTCAACGTTCATCCGGGCTTGAGAAAGCCTTAAGATCTAAAGCTACCTGAACGTTTTCAAAAGTCGGGCCTCAAGTTACAGCAATGGGAAGGATAAAGCGGATGTTCTGGCAGAGCTAGGGACGGAAAGTATTGTTATATAGCTCGAACTCTGTGGCCCAGGATAGACAACGTAAAAACAAACTCTTGGAGAAAAAGAAAGCTGCAGTAAATTCAATAGCTGATATATTTATTTGACATTATTCATTAGGGGTGATCCTTCCAAAATGGAAAATATCAAATGATGACCTCTTCAAGGAGTGTGGAGGAAAAGAATACACAATCGGACACTTACTATGTCACTGTAAGCTAAGTGACATCCAAAAGCAAGCTTGCCTGGTTGCTACGGAAGCCATGAAGACAACCCCAACAGCTGCACTATATGTCTACATACAAGGCGAAGCGCCAAGTCAATCACTAATAAACCGACCAGAGGGCAAGCACCCATTAGTATGATACACGGTAAAGTGTAGGTATAACTAGCTATACAAAGGGTTGGGAGTTGGGAAATAATGGGAATGCCATCGGACAAGATGACAAGTATAGCATCGGGATAAACTACAATATAATGAAAATTATAATTTAAAAAATGATAAGCTTAACGTTATATCAAGCATTAATACATTCAGAATAATAAAAATTTATAGAGATTAAGTAGGTATATATTTTTTACCTACGACCCCCCTGTAATCAGTCAATAACACACAGTCGGTATCAATGTAATGACGTCTATTACGCACTGTAAAAAAACGCACAGCTGTAAAGTAAATCGCACGGCTTCCCTAGCAACATCTTAGCAACTGTCAATAGACGTCACCATTTTATTCAAAATTTACTATTTGAAAACATTCGATATGGCCACGTTTAACTATGAAAAGCCCAAAGGGCTATGTATATGTATTGATTATAATTGAAAAATGGACTTTCGATTATCAACAATATATTAACAATGATTAAACGTTAGTTCTTTAATGTGCTTCTTTCATTTGGTAATAGAGTAATAGAGATGGAGTTTACCAAGCACCTCTAATTATGTAACTGTTATTTCTTATGCTTCTTATAAAAAATACAAGTAAAAGTAGGTCGTAGGTAAAGTATAGTACGTAACTCGTGTGCAAAGCATTTTACGCACTCACTTTTCCATTCGTGCGTAAAATACTTCTTACCACACACGTTACGTAATATACTATTAACCAATTTACTGAAATCAAACTTACTCATTTCTAGCTAGACGATGTTTCAATTATTTTCCAGAGTACGTACCTGGAAAAGAAAAAAAAAATTAATAATTTGTTTTACTATATTAAATATTGTCAAAAAAATAAGCAGTATTAGATTACAAATCTAGTAAAGAATGGTATTTGAGAAAACAGGTTATCGTCATATTAGATTAGTTTCTTGGTGAGTCGTGTGCTTCCTATTTTTATAATTATTAACGGCCTGTCCAGATGAACGACTCGATGGCGCTGAGAATTAACATATATATACCAGCCACAGACCACAGAGTGGTGACCACTTGTAGTGTAGTTCGTGTGGACAGGCTAGCTTCAGAGTAGAGATTTCCATTTTGGTTTCATTAATGGAAATAGAAAATGGATTATTTTTAATAATAACTGACATAATTTTTAAAAGCAATACCGGGTCTATGAAAATAATTAGCAAAATTGGTTATCAATTCTATATTCTGACTATCTGTATCTGTAGAGTAGGGAGGGTGAGTGTAGGCTCACAGCACTAAGGCCACATGTGACCCATTGTACATCCTCCCGAGAAGTTGTCCTCCTAGGTCATCGTCCATCCTGTCCTTCCCAGGAAGATCGACAGGTCACTAGGAGACATCTCCTTTATATCGGCAGGTATAGGCCAAAACTCACCGAACACACACTCTCTTACTGACGATAACTCCGGACACTCGCATAAGACATGCCTGACAGTTCCATCTTCCTGTTCACACATCCTGCATAGAGGTGTGTCCACTAGCCCCATAGTATGGAGGTGTTTCCTTAGTTGACAGTGGCCAGTCAGAAATCCTACTGTTGAACGTAGGTTTTTCCTGGTCAGCGCCAAATATTTCTTCGGCGCCAGCTTCCCAGGGTCGCTCAGGGTGATCCTGGCAAGACTGCATCCTTTGATTCCATCCCATCTCTTAAGGGATTGAGCATGGGTGTAACGTTTGGCTAGTTCCGCAATTGTCGAAGTCGTTAGGCCGTAGATGTCACTGGGTCCTAGAATTTTTAGTCCAGCGGCTTCCCTGGCTAAAGAATCGGCAATGCGATTTCCTTTACTCCTGTCGTGCCCTTCAACCCACCTCAGGATAATATTGTTATCTGCCGAGGCCTTAGCTAAATCTTGGTGGTACTCTAGTACTAGCCTCGTTGTCTGTTCAAGGCTAATAGGGCTTGTCTACTATCAGTGCAGATTGTTATGTTTTTGCCAGAAATTCCTCTTCTAGTTAGTTCTTTTGTGGCAATTGAGATACCAGCCAGTTCTGTTTGAACCACGCTGGTATTGTTTCCCATTCCCCACTTAATCCTTAGGATTAGTACTCTCGAGTATAATCTGACTAAGCTAAGGAGGTATTATGTTCAATGGAATTCAACGAACATATTATGAAAAAAAAACGGAAAATCGAAGACAGTTCTTTGATACAACGGGAAAAACTTAAAGAAAGTCATAACAGGCAGAGAGTCATGAAAGGAAAGACCTCAAATTAATGCAGAAATGACCTGCTACACAGATTGCTCAAAAACCGAAAAACCGAGGAATGTTTAGGAGCAGGAATATAATATTCAGCCAAGACAAAGATAAAAGTCTTACTAAACGGAGATAAAGATGTGCCGATATTCCAGGCAGAAGCTGCATCAATACAACACTGTGCAGGAGAGCTGTTATGGCAAGAGTTTGAGGAAAATACCATTGTCCTATAATCTGACAGCCAAGCGGCTATGAAAGTAATCAGTTCAATGCAGATAAATTTCAAACTTATTTGGGATTGCTTGGAGATGCTACAAGAGCTGGGCAGCCATAATAGATTGTCCTTAGTCTGGGTACCAGGCCACTCAGATCACAAGGACAATTAAGAGGTAGACTCACAAGCCTGAGATAGGACACGTTGTGCTTCCATTTGCATAGAACCTAACTAAACTAATGACAGTTTTAAAATTGATGCGTCATATTGCTTTCAACCCCCTAACCCGCAGGGCACCTACTCCTGAAACTTTAAATGGCAACCTCTTTTTCTTTCGCCATTACCAAGTTCCTTGTAATTCTGGTATGAATTTCATTATTTTTAGTAGTAGTTACTCGACCTCACGAATGTGTGGAATGTATTATGTTTTAGGAATACTGGTAAAAATTAAGCCCTGTATGTTCATATGTTTACCAAATTCTGTAAGAGTTACTTTTTTTATAAGGATGTACGTAGCCTGGTAAGTAAATTTTTCATAGTGCTACATAGGGCCGTGTGGCACTATGAAGTAGGGAGGCGACTGCGCCAGACGGCATTACAAAAGGGCGGCATTTGGAGAGCGAACTTAAAAAATATCTATGCGTTTGTTTTTTATTTAAAGCTCAAACTTTTTCCGATATGTGTAAGCCCAAATAAAGTTATTATATAAGAAAAGAATTTATGTTAATATAAAAAGAAACATAATTTTAAAGTATTCAAAATAAGGGGAGGCAGTTGGGATGCATGCATCACCCTGAAAAATATCACCGTACGACCCTGGCTATATACTTTTTCCGCAAATCGCTAGGAAATTTTGACATTCCTGTCAAAATTTCTTGAAGAAAAAGTCAGGACTTCCTTACTGTAAGGAAATGTCATTTCCTTACTGTAAGGAAATGATATTTCCGTACAGTTGTTAGTGTTCTACATAAATGATTGAAAACACATTGCTTATAAGGAATTAATTTATATTTTGAAAACATCAAGTCATTGCTGAATACATTTTTAAGATCAATTTGTTATATTTACAGTAATTTGACAGTTAGTACAATTATTGAACACTCTTAGAACTATGAGAAACATTTTGGACAACATGCAGGGTGGTAGGGTCATTTTGTTGAATATTTTGTACTGTGAAAATTTTATTTGCCACCTCAACCTTATTGTTAAGCGATTCTTCGATATATCCTTCAGCAACGTTTGATGACTTCCATCCGCCATGCCTCTTTAAACTAGTTATGTCGGCACCAGAGTCAACCAATATTGTTGCAGAAGACCGACGAAAGCAGTGACCAATATATTCTGTCGGATTTACCAAGTTCAAATAAGTAGCAACTATTTTGGGCATTTTTCTAAATTGATGAATTCCTACCACTTGTCTACAACCCTTTCCGCTTTGATATTTAAAGAAAAATCGGTCACGGTTCATATTTTCTGGTCTTAACGAAACATACTTTCGATAAACATTCAAGTAGATCTGATTAATTACAAATGATCTTGGTTTGTTGGTTTTCGAATCAGGTATACTGATTAAAAGCTTAGATTCTAAGTCTTCTATATCGTGTACAGTCATTCGGACTAACTCATCCATTCTACAGGCCCCAGAAATACCAAATATTACAGCCACCTAAAAAATAAATAAAGCTATAATCTAAATAGAAATTAAAACCTTGTAAATTACCTTAATCATTAAATTTTCTTTATCTGGAGCTTCCTGGATAAATTTTTCAATTTCTTCCTTCGTTAAAATCTTAGATTTCTTTGCCCTATAACCTTGAGCTTGCCGTTTCAATAAAAAACGAAGTTTTGAGTATGTAGATATATCTACATTGTGTTCAAGTGCAAGGGTTGACTTCAGCATTGAATAATTGGCCCATAATGTTGAAGATTTATTTCATCTTTAAACAAAGGTCTAGGAAGTATGCCATTACAACATTTTCTGAGAAAGAACTCGTATTTTTACTCATGCGATAATCCATAAAACGTCTGTATGCATTTTCGTACTTTTCTCTTGATTTCTTTGGCAATAATTCTAATGAAGCAGTATTCACTGCCTCAACCAGCTCTGGAGGAGTCCCAGGAATGGAAATTTCATCATCACTTATCATTTTACTTCCGAGAACACCAGCAATTAAATTTATAAGCGTCAAGTTTGACAATTCAACCTCAATACGTTTCCATAGTAACCCAAGTAATTTTATTAGGAATTTCAAAGCACCATTTATTTGGGAATAAAATTATCGCGTTTTTTTTAAATCAATCAATATCTGTCGAATTTTAAACGATTTGCGGAAAAATAGTATGTTTACCTCGTAGGAAAAGCCACATTCCTGGACTCTGTGTTCACAGTCGTCCAGGAATGTTAAGCTTTTCCTGCCCGGTAAACAATGTACTATTATTTCAATTGATCAAAAAATGTTTCAAGTAATTCATTGTTAATTTCGCTTTTGATAAAGAAAAGCTCTTTTAAAAATATGATTTATGACATCGAGGTTAGAAAAACGGATGCCTAAAAATAATAAAAACTCGCATAATTTCATTAACTACCAAAATTTGCAGATAACATGTAAAAAAGTTTTTCAAGGAAATTTAATATTTTTCGTACGCAATATATCATCGAGATAAACGCCGTGAGTAAAAAAAGTTTCAATTCTAACGCGAAGAATTTATGTAGAAGAGTGCAAGGTCATCGAAAAACTAACTGTTCAGCTTGAAAAGGGTTTATCGGGGATCCATGCCATAATCTTAGAATTCTATTCCAGACTTTTTATTCACGCGTCGATATTTTCCGCATTCAGTCAGTCTAAAGGATGCCAGGAAAAAGTCTTCCGACTTTGATGTAGGATGGTTTTTATGTATGGGATAAATGATCTAAGAAAACGATAATGACATCTTTTCATAGTTGTAACGTCTAGAAAATTCTGAAAAAAATATTCTTTGTTTCATCCCCTTTTATTATCATGAAAAAAATAATTAATGCTGGGATTCATTTAGAACATTTTCAATCCTCTCACATACTCTATTTAAAAATGGATCTTATCTCATTATTACTTGAAAGTTTTAAATTACTATATGAAATGTTGGATGAAATGTTTATGTACAGTTGGTTCGGTGAATCTTTTCACATGCGTCATCATTCATATACAATATTTCACAGCCATTTAGCGATATGCTACCTAAACCTTGAGTTTGAAAAAACGGTTAGTATTCCAGAGTTTTATAGGGTTATTCCGCGAATTTACTTGCATAAGAGTTAGAATTAATAACAATTTCCTCACTAGAAACAACTTTGCAAATCAGAATTGCCTTTTTTTTTCTAAGGAGCCGTCCCTTCGCCGGTACCACCTCAGCCTCCTGGCCTTGCCTTTTAAATATGTATATTTAAGATTCATAAATATATACAATAAATTTCATTTAATTTTCCTCATAGAATCAGAGCTATCACCAGAATTTATATCTATGGTAATTGGTTGAATGCTAATATCAACTATATTTTGCTCTGGGGCATACCACTTTTCTATAATTTCATGAGTATGCCTAACACATTTTTCCTAAATTTGTTGATGACATTGTTGCAGTGCCTCTTTCCACATATTTATAACAGAGCTATCTGAATACTTATCTTTACCAATATATTTATTGTAATATGACTTGCAATTTGACCAAATTAATTCAATAGCGTTGAATTCACATTGATATGGCGGTAGTCCCAGCAAAATATGTTTCATACAATTCAGTTTGATGGAATTCTATCCATAACCATGATGAAATGTCAATTTAAGGTTAGTTTTCATTGCGGAGTAAATAAATAATAAGTAGATAAATAATGTTTATCTAATTCCGCTATCAAATGTGACACTTTACGTCATTCCTTGACGTTAGGTAACGTCACATTTTTCATAACCTTCATATATCAGTTATG
>CAJUYH010008856.1:0-14747 GCA_910591685.1 Galerucella tenella
ATATATATATATATATATTGTTATGATCGGACCGAAGTGAAGTGAGGTAGAGGCCACCCACTCTTTCCCACAGCAGGTTTTTCCCACGCCCTCCAGGGTAACCCCAACATCCTTTTGCGGCAGCAATTCTACGCCGGGCGGGGAAGAAAAGGAGAACATGGAGTCTCGCGTCAATCGTTTGTGTGCGACGTCCAATTCATAGGTATACATTCATACATACATATATATGCGTAAGTATTTTATGAATGTATATGAATGCGCGCGAAAATTTTGTAGTAGGGATAATGTTGGTGTGGGCAATGGAGAGATGGAATACACACGAGTGATATTATAGCAGCCAGTCTATAGAAGAGCAGTAGCACCCACCAATGGAGAGAGGAGTGGATGGCGCGAGGGTCGTCACCACATTCACTCTTTCTCACTCTTTCTCGTCATTGTGTTCAACGGTAAAACAATAGAAACCGCAGCCACTTCAAGTGCTAACAACATAACTCTACGATGTTGCGAGAGTGAAGTTTTAGTTACGCGGCGAGTGTCGAGCTTTGTGGATGGATTTTCTTACATTTTTCAATTGTATATTTTTGTTTATTCTATCGCGTAGATTTGCATTACATTCAATTGATATGATTGAATATAACAGAAACAATTGATATTATTATTAGGCTGAGTAATAGAAAGCTTTAATGATTAAAATTGTTTATATATTTTTAGATTGAGTGTTTTGAAGTTTAATTTTTCCATTGCCGGTGAATTGAATTCAAACACGTGGGATATTTTGAAATTTAGTTGGTGGATATTTGAATTGCCCGCCTATACAATTGTCCTTTTTTTTCTTTGTCCATTTGTATGAATATCCTGAATGTTGGCAGGACTGTTGGGAAAATTTGGATAGTGAACAGGTGTTTTTTTGAATGTATTTGCTATATAGCACAGAGAGATGGAATATATACACACAATCATGAAGATAATCCATGAGTAGAGACGAAATATTCAATGAGAAATATTGTTTGTAGTATTATTTAGAAAATTGTTTTTCGTTTTATAATAATTGCGTGTTGAGAATAGAGAGTTGAGTGAGGTGGACTTGATATAGAGAGAAGGAGTGTGAGAAAGAGCGGTGTGTAAATTAAGTATATTTCAATTGGAGAACCCGCATCATGCGAGAATGATGCTTTGGTTATCATCACTTAGCTAACTGCAATCGACAAAAATAACAAAGTGAGTTTATTGTGACTTGTCAAAGGTTTTAATTCTTGATTAATTACACAATTTTCATATATTTATAATCAGTATTTATTATGTAAACATTAATATAAATTGTTTGTTATAAAACTATATATATATTCATTTCATTTTCTAGAGGTTATAAAATTATTGTACAATATATTGACGCCTCTATATTTTGATTTTGATGGTGGATACAGCAGATGTCATTGATATTTTTCAATGAATTATTCCAATACATAAATTACAAAAATAATTCATCAGTTTATTTTACTGGGAATGAATTTATCAAAATGAAATTTGTTTGTTTAAATATCTAAATTATATTGCAATTATAACCTATAACCAAAGTGGCATAAAACGTGAAGAAATTTGTCATGTTATTTATTGTGCGTGAAATTTTCATGTCAATTGTACAATACCTATGAATTATTCTTGCTTTATTCTCATTTCATTTATGACATTAATATATTTATATTCTGGAAAATTCATATTGGCAACAGTCGTACGTATAAATACGCAGATATCAACAGCATTATATAACTTGGTGCGGAAATGTATAGCCACTGTTGTATATGTATAAAATAAACTGTGTCAGAGAATTATGCATCAAGCGCTACATATCATCCTGACTGCACAATTAATTTATGTACATCAATATGCATACTAGACACTTTCGGAAGTGCATGTGGCTCGGGTTAGGCTTGAATTGCACTTGCACCGAGGTCAACAGCGTTTTTAATTGCCATTAAAGGGGGATGATTCCCAACAATTTCCCACTAACATCGCTATACATTTATTTTCATATCTTATAAAATACTCCATTGTATTTTTCTATTAGATATTATTTAACTTGTTTATTCATATTCAATTTTACTGAATATATTTGAAGATATCTATTATAAATATATATATATTGTAATTGTAATAACTTCAACCATGTGCCAGATAACAAAAGAAGAACGTTGAGTTGATTGAGTTGAGGAAAAATGGCCTCGAGGATGGTTCCCACGAACGACTTTGTATATATATACACATACATTTCCTCTTTCCTGTATATATATGGTGGAAGTCGGTAATGTTCCCAGTAGTTCTTTCGACGCGAGATCTCTTGCATTAATTATTAAGTTTGAAATGCAAGAACAAAAACGACATCTTCCCACGGAAAAAGATTCTTAAAATGTGCACACACATGCACTTGCAACCAGCACATTGTAAAAGAGTGAAAAAAAAAGAAAAAAAATTATGAATTGATGTAAATCCGTGAATTACCAACGGAACTTCATTTATATATACACATATATTGTGTTATTTTAATTATTTTTATGTGAGAAAAAAGATTGGAATATTGTACTAATGAAGGACATTAATTAATTGCAGATGAACAATTGGTGGGCGAGTGTGTGGAAAAAAATCGTGTTATGAGGACGCGGAGGAAGAGAAGGAAGTGGAGGTAACACCAAAAACTCTTTTACGTTTTCGTAGATCGAATTTTTCTCACTGTTTTTAAACAGAGAAAAATATTTTCAATAAGCTTATAAATATGCCGCATCAGTTTGGCCTGCCGGCCATGGCACATGGTATGCAATCACCATCATCACCCACAGCGCTAATGTCGGCATATCCGCGATTGGCTTCCACTGTATACCGACATGATCATCAAGAGCAACGATTAACACGCGAAGCTATGGAACGCTATTTACGTGACCGTAGTGATATGGTGATTGTAATTCTTCATGCAAAAGTAGCGCAAAAATCATATGGAAATGAAAAACGTTTTTTCTGTCCACCACCATGTATATATTTATTTGGCGATGGTTGGCGGATGCGACAGGAGCAAATGTTAAGAGAGGGTGAGAGTGAACAATCGGCTCAACTTTGTGCTTTCATTGGAATTGGCAATTCCGATCAAGATATGCAACAATTGGATTTAAATAATGGCAAACAATATTGCGCTGCTAAAACACTTTATATTTCAGATTCCGATAAAAGAAAGCACTTTATGCTATCGGTAAAAATGTTTTATGGCAGCGGCCATGATATCGGTGTCTTCCACAGCAAGAGAATAAAAGTGATTTCAAAACCATCAAAAAAGAAACAATCATTGAAAAATGCTGATTTGTGTATTGCCAGTGGCACTAAAGTAGCTTTATTCAATCGGTTACGTTCACAAACAGTTAGTACACGTTATTTACATGTTGAAAATGGCAATTTTCACGCGAGCTCAACTCAATGGGGTGCATTTACAATTCATCTATTGGATGATAATGAAAGTGAATCGGAAGAGTTTCAAGTGCGCGACGGTTACGTTCATTATGGCAGTACTGTAAAATTGGTTTGTTCAGTAACGGGTATGGCATTGCCACGACTTGTTATCAGAAAAGTTGATAAACAAATGGCAAGTTTGGAAGCAGACGATCCAGTATCGCAATTACACAAATGTGCATTCTATATGAAAGACACTGATCACATGTATTTATGCCTATCACAAGAGCGAATAATACAATTTCAAGCCACACCATGTCCAAAAGAAGCGAATAAAGAGATGATTAATGACGGTGCATGTTGGACTATTATCAGTACTGACAAAGCAGAGTATCAATTTTTTGAAGGTATGGGTCCAGTGCGTTCACCAGTCACACCAGTTCCGCTCGTTCACAGTTTACATTTAAATGGCGGCGGTGATGTGGCGATGTTGGAGCTTAAAGGCGATAATTTTACGCCAAATCTTCAAGTATGGTTTGGTGATGTCGAGGCAGAAACAATGTATAGATGTCAAGAGATTATGCTGTGCGTTGTGCCTGATATTTCACTGTTTCGTGGCGAATGGCTGTGGGTACGTCAACCAACTCAAGTTCCCGTGTCATTGGTACGCAATGATGGTATTATTTATGCCACTGGTTTGACATTCACTTATACACCTGAGCCTGGACCAAGACCTCATTGTCCGCCCGCTGATGAAATAATGCGTGCCCCAAGAGCAATGCCACATCACAATCAAGCTAGTATGCCACCAGCAATTGCTGATGTAGCTTGGAATTCACATCATCCACCAACACAACCAGGACTCTGATATCCTCTTGCATCGAGATTGAATAGAGAGATGGAGTATTTATTTGAATTAAATACTGAATGTTGCCTTGGCGAACAACGAGGATTCTCATGGGAGAATCGAAACATTATTGAGCGTATGCGATAAGTGGATATTTATTCTTCAGTATGTTTATGTGTGTGTGTGCGTGTGCGTGTGTGTGTGTTCATGTAATCAGAGTACATCGATTGATATGATTTAAAAAAAAGAAATGTGTAATAATTTATCGTCGATTACAAATTATTAGAATATAGATATTATATTGATGTGTGTGCAAATGAACGTTGACTTATTCTTTTAATATGTTTTCGTTGATGCCTGTGAAGAGAAATTGTGTGACGCCCAGTTTAATCTATTTAATATTTTTTTTTTTTTAATTTAGAGGACAGATTTTATCTGTGAGACTGTCACAAAAATAAATATAGATATAAATATATAAAAATATATGATTTATCGAATTTTGATCAAATTATCTCCAGTGACTATATATATTTCAATAATACCATACATTGTAAATATGAGGATAATAATTATTAAAATACGTCGAAATAAATTTATAATAATTATTGAATAGTTGAATGTATCTGAAAGCCACGTTTCATGTACGTTAAATCGTGTAAATAATTAAAAGAAAAAGGAAAATTAAATATATTTCATTATCAATTCAATACTGCTAAAATTTTTTTATTTTCTTGCAATATTTTAACATTTCATTGGATCATCAAATCCGTAATAATTGTGCAATTGGATCAATTGCGGAGCATTGGATTGAATTAAGAAATCCATGAAAAACAAATAAATAATTCATATGTATATATAATTCACTCGTATATTAAAACACAAAAATTAAATTATCGAGTTCTTTGATAACAAATTGATGTGACAGAGAGAACAAAAAAAAAACGAACAAAGAATATTTGTAATATCTAAAATATATGAGCGAGGAAAATAAAACGACATCAAAATTTCTCTTCTTTTTTTTTTCATAAGTTTCATCTCTATTATTATTATTATTATTATTATTCTTTTCTTCCTGCATTTATTGTATAAATTTGTAGTAAAAAATAGTTACAAAATTATCCACGATTTTTATAATATAAAGTACGAGCTTTTTATCGACAATCCCACGACTTCCACCTGTGGAAGAAGGAAAAATGTACATGCATATATAGCACAATTCGAGAGGAAACGAGATAAACATCAATTTTGTATATATATATATATATATATATATATATATATATGTGTGTGTGTGTGATTTTAAAATACAGCAGCATAATATCCCTTCCCAAACATCGTTATTGTTGCCGCGACATAATATTGTGGAATGATCTGTGGGAATTTACCCACAATTAAAGAATCCTCATTGTAAAAGAAGGTGCCCATAGTTATATCCTAATAATTCACAGCGGCAAAAAAATAAAAAATAACAGCTCGCCGTTAATGATACTTGTGTATTTATCTTTTTTTTTTTATCCATCTTTCTTTATATTGGAGCATGGACGGAAACGATACCAGAGAGAAAACAAAATGTGCAAATTAAAAATAGCAAAAATATATTATGCACATTGTCTCTCAATAATGAAGATACATAATGTATTATATATGTATAAATATGTCATTATTTTAGGTGTTATATGTATATATACAGACATTTACGCCTTTACTGCATTATAATTCCATTGCAAATCTCCGATTAATCTACTTTAGAGTATGCAAAGATAAAGAAATATTTTACAGATTCCATTTCAATATCGTAAATATATATATAATATGAAAATAAATTGATGTACAATATAACCTCGAATTTAGGATTTGAAAAATGATGGATTATATCACAATCATTTATGATTTCGGTATTCGTATTGTTCGTTGTTTGTTCATATTAGTAAGCATCAATGAGATGTATGAGGTTAGGAGATCGTCCATTTTATATCCAAGTGAAGTTTCACAAAGGAGTTTAGAGCCTCTCACTAGATTACCAATTGTCATATGAAAATATGTATTGCCTGATGACCAATTGGAGATTCTTGTAAACGGATGTGTAACGAGAATGTCCTGTAGATAAAAAAAAAATTTATTTATATATTTTTCACGTTTATATGAATAGCAATTTATTTACACTGGACAATTAATGACTCTCACCTTGGTTTGTGGATGAATGAGACTCACTCCATGTTTATTAATTGCAATTAGCAACAATTCAGGATAATTTGGTTCAGTTCCTTGTTTCACTTCGAAAAATGCTGATCCAAATGTTGGCCAACGGTAAACTATTTTGAGAAATGTTATTTTCGCATCTTCCGGACTCATTCCTTTAACAAAAACAAAACAGTTATAATTTATGAATAATTATATAATAATATAATTTACATAAATTTGAAAACATAATTGAAAAATATCTCATTACCGGCATCCTGATTATAAGCAGCTATAATTGAACGTTTCCAATCATTTGCACTTTGGATTTTCACTAAATCTCCTGGGATTAATTCTCGCAGCATTTGACTGGAATTTCAATTGCGATTAATGAATTGAAATACAATAATTTGTAGTAGAATAAAATCATTAAACTTACGGAATAGCTTGTAACTCCTGTTTACTTTCACCAAATCGTACCCTATAAACCAGTGCTGCCAGTCTTGATGCTTCTTCCTTTGTACATTTGTGATATCCTGCATGAAAAAATATATATATATAAATAATTATATTAAATTATTTTGCATAACTCAGTGATTCGCCCTGTTAGTCGTTTACCTCGCAGTAATTTTGGCAGTTCTTGATGAAAATGAAATATCAAATCTGCATTTCGATCCTTCCCAGGCACAGTATTGGTCCACAGTTTCTTCATGAAGAAAACTTGATAAGTGAATTGTGGTGAAACACCTGTAAAATAAAATAATATAAAAAATAATTGTAGATTTTCACCAATCATACACAAATATTGTAATACAAAATAGAATAAATATACCTTCGCGGGATGGTCTAGTTTTACGTATCCAATCAGTCAAGTGTCTCACAAAATCAAAGAAGAAATCGCCTTCAGGAACGGAAATAACTTTATCAGCAATTTTAACAAATAAACTGAAACCTTCGGCCGATCTTAAATTAAGTCGTTGAGCAATATTTTGACAGAAATCTTTCGCTTTAGTTGATGAATCAACTTCAAATGCCTCATCGGTATCATCAGGGAAGTAAACCTTGTGAAAAATTTGTGTTGTTTTGTGCTGAATCGCTTCAACCTCAACTTGATGAGGTGGATATTTACGTTGACCATTTCTCAATGTTTTTTGCAATCGCTGAAGTGAATCTTGCGATATTGGATGGCGTCGTGTGCGCAAAAATAGCGTCAACTCCTTCAATAAACTTTGACTACAAACAAATAGACCAGTAGCAAGCCACATAAGTTCCCAACCACGTTCCTCGCTCAGTCTATTTCTATTGTCAGTCAATTGCTTCATTATCTGACAATAAATTTCATCACGGAGTATTTCATTTTTCAATGGCCCATCAAAAATCAAATCAGTGTATTCATTTCCTATCCTTGGTCTTTTTGTTGGTAAATCTCCCATGTACTTGAGAATGGCATTGAATGCAAAACACGCTTCCTCAGCCAGTTCCTCCTTCGCCACAAGTTTTTTCAACAGCGGTGCTTTAATTGGATCACGTGAATGACGCCAGAGTTCATCGACATGACCGCGACGTGCCGCTGTTAAAGTCAGGGCCTTTGACATTGTCCTCTTGGGTGGAGTTCTAAAGTGATCAATCGCGTATTCAAGGAGTGTGTGGGGTTTATCACGTGGCTCCACTCCATTAATTTGCTGTGGATAAAGTCTACGACTATTGTCTGTACCCTCAATGCTGAATAGCGCCAGTATATCATTGGGCGGTTTGGACAATGATGGAAGTACATAAACAGTTTCAGCTGGAAAATCACCACGTTCACCAGTTCTCTCACACATACCAATACACCAGCCTGAATTCAATACCGTTTCACCGCTATTCTCTTCCTCCAATACAATTAAATCACCCTTTTGAAAGTTTAATAGTGACGAACCACCGTCACCCGGTGGTTTATAATCCTGCAAACTAATAACATATTTGCTTCGTTTTTTCAAACCCTCCAAAAAATATACAACCAAATCACGAATATCCTCAGCATTTGGACTTTGAAATGTAAACTCCTCTCCGCGCACCGTCGACAAACTGAAAGTTTGCGTAAACATTTTATTTGTTTTTTGACTAGACACGGTGGTAATTTCGGGAAAGGAGAGTTCAAGTAAAACTTGTTCCTGATCATCAACAACATAAACGCCCGTCCAATTAACCGCAATAATTACATCGTTTTTCGGTAAATTTGGTCCGGAATTTCGGTATGCCTCGTAAAATCTTGAGAAGAGTAAAGGCCACTTGAATTTCGCATAACCAACAATGTCTTCTTTTACTCTCAATGCCGGCACTTTTTCCTTCAGATAATAACTCTTTTTGTACGCTTGTAAAACAAGATGGCCCCATCTGTCAATGGCTTTGTCAATTCCAGTAAGACAATAATCCGGAATATAATTTGGCAATAATGCAAACAGTCGATCAACATTCATATCTGTATGATATTCAATATAATATTGTTGTGCAGCAATCATTGCAAGATCTTCCTCTTTATCACATCGATATTCACCAAATTTAACTCCTCTAACGACCTGTTGATAAATAAGATTTGTTGCTACTTGATCCTCAGTTGGTTCGTGCCATGGAGCAAATATTTCTTTGCGGAAAAATAATCGCCACGGTGCATTTCGCTCTTGGGCACCCTGCTCCTTTGCATACTGTTCACATTGGGAAATTGCATCCATTACATGATCGCCACCACTACCCAATGATGAAACTTTATCGAACAGGGCAATATACAGTGAAAAACCAAATTGATCCCTGAGTGATATTTTATCGGATAATTGATTGCAAAGTTCACGTGCAGTTGTTGCAGAATCAGCGAGTAATGTTTTTGTATTGCCATCCATAAATGTAATTGGTAGCATAATTGGTTTTTTTGATTTTGTTGCTTGGAGTTCGAGCCAACTTGGTGGTTGATTTCTCGTGCCATTATTAAATGTTCGTTTCAAACGATCTTCGCAATATGGCGCGTAGCCTGGTGGTCCCTCACGTATAAATGCACGGAGATAATTGACAAATTTTTCCGATGGCGCAAAACATCCTACACACAATGATAAAAGTATCCATCCTCTTGCGTGCGATGATTTTGACGGATTATTAGTCAGCTGTTTGCATATCTGACAGTAAATTTCGTCTCGCAATTCGGCCCGTAATATTCCATGGCCAATTATAAAATGTAACTTCTCTAAATTTGATGTTGGTCTGGACTCCAGCCACGATTGATAACTGTCTGCTGTATACTCGTCCTCCTGCAATCGTCTTCGTACATCCTCGCCCAATTTATTCTTTCGTTTTAATGTCAATGAAACGAGTTTATGTCGAATTGATCGTGGCTTTTGTTTGAATGAATCCGGGTCCATGCCCATCATTTGTGCCTCTTGAAATTCTTTGCTACGAATAAAATTTCGTCCGAGGGTAGCTGTAACTTTGGACATTACCGATGTTGTATCACGATTCATTGTGTGATATCGTGGCTCTGGTAAATCACCAGTAAATCTCAATATCGTGACCCAAAGCGCTTGTGCCGCCAATTGATCACCTTGAGTATGAAGTGGCAACAGCGGATGCTTCAATGGCTTCCTCGAATATTGATGAGTGATATTGCCTTGAAAATACGTAGCAGCAAATTTTTGAAATTTAAACTCGGATAAATCCTCCTCGTCCTCGGACGCAGTTTGTACAGGACTTATAATCTCCTGTTGATCCGCTTTTGGAGCTGGAAGATCATTAAAAACTGATGTTTCACGCGCAGGCGTTGGCGCTTCGCTGCTGGAGTCCGGTAAAAAATCAAACATAGCTTCAACCAATTTACTGTCGTCAACAGGCTCGTCCTGTTTCTTCGCCGCATCATTAATAAGATTCTTCTTTATTTCCATTCTACGTCTGTCCTCAATTTCCATTTCGATTTCCTTCCTCTCCAATTCCTGCATCCGATCACGATAATTTTGCTCAGCTATTTCTTTAGCACGTTTATTACCCTGATCCTTCAATTCTCTCTCCTCCTTTTTGCGCAAACGAAGGGCCTCAATATGCAAACGATATTCATATTTAACTTTCTTAAATCTTCTTTGGGCAATGAGCCGTCGAACATGCGCCTGAATTTTCACAATGGCCCACATTTTATTGCGATACATACGTCGAACTAAATGTCCACGTGCACGTGCTTGAAGTGCAACAATATGGCCACGTAAATGCCTAAATCGATGTGATAGCACACGAGATCGTACTAATGCTTGTAGTCTCATATAACCACTTCGCATACGTTTATATCGTTGTCGTTGTGCGTAACCGCGCCACAATTTTTGTACAACAATTGCGGCTGCACGCATACGAAGAAATCGTCGTCGATAAACCCAACCGCGAATATTCCGCTGGAGAATGAGAATTTTTCGTGTAAGTACACGATCGCGCTCCTGCTCCAGGAATAAATCATGAGCGTCCTTGAGAAATACTTTGGTGTGTCCCAATTGATAGTCCGATCTGCCTAAAACATGATGGCATATTCGTGCTGTTGCCGCGCGACAATCAGTCATATGAGCGGGCGGAATACCAGACAGTAGAAAACGATATCGCTCAACGAATTCAGGGAATGCATGACGTATTGGATAGCCCGCACGACGAATTCTAATTGTCTCCATCATACCAGAGTATCTCAATTGTCGACAGCACAAGCCACGATCAAACATCATTGGTTTTTTGTACTCATTCGGTTTAATGCACCTGATAAAGAATGGCTGACAACTGCACAGAGTTCTCATTAATGAGTCTAATGATTTTTTAAATTGTGTTGAAAGTGTGGGCGCACGTTTTCTTGTCTCTGAGCCCATACCAATGTCTTCAGCGAAACACGTTTGGAGAAATTTATTCGATGATATGTGAATGAGTTGAAGTAAATCCGCGCTAAAGGTATCGCGATTTTTCTCAAGGAAACTTCGCGTATCGTAGAAAACAACTCCGGCAAAGTGATTCAATCCAAATGACGTGTTGATATCGGATTTGGGTTTTAAATAATTTCGATGTGTCCCGTGTGTTTTATGTATCTTTGCCAACATTGTTTGATCAGTTCCCTTTGGAAATTTGGATTCTTCATCAATTAACGCCATAATATTTAATTGCTTGATAGCAATTAAATCAAGTGCATCTTGATTATCAACAAATTCAATGTGTTGCCAATTAATACCTTCATGATTGTATTCTTCCTGTTCCAATTTAAAAATATGCTGAACAAAGAATTGCTGAAGATTCTCATTGGCATAATTAATACAAAATTGTTCAAAGCTATTGTGATCGAAATTCTCAAAGCCAAATATATCCAATACACCAATTGCACTGCGTGATACATTTTTTGGCCGATAAATAGCTTCGTTTATTCGTTTGACTATGTGAACAAATAATCGGCCGTAAATACCCTTTACAAATGCATCGCGTATGTCAACTGATTGTTCACGCGACAATGTTGACACGACTGTTTCACCATGTGCAAATATTGTCCTGCGTGTTAAAGCATCAACGAGCGATTGCACTGGTACACCCAATAAATGTGCAACCCTTTGGACACTTGTATGCTCCGATATTTCAGTAGCGTCCAAATTATCGACAACTGTTGCACGATATTTAATATTACCCATGTGAAGAAGTGCCGCGAGTAATTTTAAAATTTCCCAAATTTCATTGTCGGAGAATAGCAATACTTTCATTGCCGATCGAATGTCAGCAAATTCCGCGGCATCGTCACGGCCCTCACACGTGATACTGCCACCGCCCATTAAATATCTGTATTGCGACGCGTCCTCAAGTTCCAATTTTTTTTTCTCTTCATACGACAATCCCGCGAGCATACAATAAAACACATGATAATTCCTTTCATCAGGATTTTGCGAGACAATTCTCGACTTCTCCAATAGATACTGTTCAATCTTTGCACCTTCAATAACACCCTGATCATTAAAATGTATATCAATATATTTTCCAAATCTTGATGAATTATCATTCCTCACTGTTTTCGCATTACCAAATGCTTCTAATATTGGATTTGCCTCTAAAATTTGTTGCTCAATCCACGAATGTTTGCCACTGATTGCTGCTAAATATTGTAATATCAATTTGGTGCTTTCAGTCTTGCCTGCGCCACTTTCACCACTGATAACAATACATTGATCTTGACCATAACGATTCATATGAGCATAACTATTATCGCCAATAGCAAATATATGCGGTGGCAATTCACCAATTTTTCTATCCTTGTATAATTTTATTTGCTCGGCAGTGTATATTGGTAAAATTTGATAAGGATTTACAGCGACTAGAATGGACCCAGTGTATGTCTGTAAAAATTATTTCATACAATTGTATAAACTAATGTTTGTACAAAATTTATACATAAAACAAAAAACAAAAACATTTTTATTGTAATAAACTTACGTAAATGAGATTCTCGTTGTATCGTATAAGGAGATTCCTGAGTATACCAGCCTCGTGAAGATCTCCAAGGCTTATCATGTCCTCGACACCTTGAACAGATGTGGCATGCATCGCCTTTATTCTTCGTTCTGGTGTTAGCCATTGTTCTTTGTTGTCGTCGTCTTTCACTTGAATTCGTCTTCCCTCTGCAGATATTACTCTTGCACCAATGGCTACATCAAACTCTCGTCCTGATATTGGCTCAATCCATATATAATCACCCTAAACAAATAATAATAATACATTATTTATATATATATATTTATTTTATTGACTATGAAACTGACTGATGGCAATTATTAGTAATCTTATGTCGATGTAGTAAAGCGTATTAATGTGTCGATGAGGAGTATTCGAGCAACCAATTCCCATTGCACACATTGGATTGTCTCTCGCCACCGTTTTGTATACCCACAATATTTTTAACGTCCGGCCCAATTGTTCGCTCTCTTGGAACATTGGGAGAGCGAGAAGAGTCGTTGGTTCTTCCGCTCTTTGATAAACACCCATTTATATGTACATATATATATATATATATAAAACAGCCATACAACAACTGTGACTCTATTCCCAATAAACAATACTAATTTATCAAACACTTTCATATTTTATTTGATAATTATATTTTATATTCGAATATTTGAATTAATTTTGTCAAATATTTAATTTACAATTCCATCGTTTCTAATCATAAATTTCAATAAATTGAAAATGTAGATGAGACAAAGATATATGTCGATACTTTCTTTTTGAAAGATAAGTGTCCAAGTAATAATATGAATATATATTTTGACCCATTGGCTATCTCATCGTCACAGATTCCTACTGACCGCAATTGAAACAAGCTATTGAACAGTTTAGTTCAACTTGGGTTACACAGCATTATTACAGTATAATATGTTTTTAAAATTCAAATATATTTTTTTTAATTGTTTAAATATAAAATATTTTTACTTACTCGGGTAACGATGACCATTTCTCGAGTCGCGTTCGCCGCACGCGCCGGCCCGCCACCTAAAACAATATAATCAATTAATCACCATTGTTATTTATATAAATTACTGACAATACAAATAAAACAGGTTTATATTTATTTATATTTATATAACCATAATAATTATGATATTGAAATAAAAATAACGATAATAAATATCAATAAGCAACACAATTACTTTCGTTATCACTCAATGTTTATTGAATCGTATCGAACATGGCGTTCAAGTTGAACATACGATATATATTGCATAAGTTTCAATAAACAGTGAAGGTAAATTGCAATCAAATGGAGCAATCGCTAACGAAAATGATACACAAATAAAAAAGAATAAAATAAAAGACATTTTATATATCCATTCATTCTTGATCAGTCCACGTGCTTTTTATATCATGCAAGTATTTGAATTTGATAAAAAGGAATGAGGAGTCCAAGGTGTATAATTTTTATTGGGGAAATTGAGGAAAGTTGATGGGTAGGAAAAAAAAATATAATAAGAAGGAAGATGAAGAAGGTGTCTGGTGGCAAAAGGAGGCAATATAAAATGTGTGATATGGCAGTACGTTAGTTATATCTGGTCCGATGACCGTTACCACAGAACCGTACAACGCACGCAACAAATATGTCTTGTATATAAACCTGTTCATGAAGTGGGTTATGCGACATTGGTCTATGCCGCGTGCAAGAACATCATCTCGTGTGTTGTCAGCTGCAAACACACTATTAGAACACACATGAATCCGATGAAGAAGAAGAAGAAGAAGAAGAAGATGAACAGATGTAAGAGAAAATATATATATATATATATAT
>CAJUYH010008857.1:0-14746 GCA_910591685.1 Galerucella tenella
TGTATGCCGTTGTGTGGAAGGTATAATAATAGTTTGCCTTTAATTTTATTAACAACATAATAATGGCACATTTAGGATATACAAATGATGATTTTTTAAATTTAATTATGATTCACGGTGAGTATAACAGAATGGTATCAAGAACTTGCCGTGTGTTTGCTGAGAGATATCCTGAAAAGCCTCGACCAAATCATAAAACTGTAAAACGTTTGCTACACAACTGTTCCAGTTTGGTCAGTTTAAAAGTAAAAGAAATAAGCCCAAGACCCATGTCGATAATGAGGATTTACAACTAGACATCCTGGGATATTTTGCAGCTCATCCAAATTCATCCTTAAAAGAGTCTATAAATGTTTGGAAGTTGTTGGGCAACACTTTGAACATTTGTTGCATTAACAAGCTAGTACCTTATTATCTTTGATAGTATCTGTATAATTGTTCAATGTTTAACCGAGTGTTTAACTCAATAAATTAATACCACATAGCCTATAAGAAAATTAATTTTTTGTGACAAAAATGTATAAAGCTGATTTATTTGAAAACTGCAGGAGATAGGCATATAGGGAATAGTAATACATATCGATAGTGGGCAACGTATTCTTCTAAAATTAATAATCACATACAGGGTGTCCCATTTGAAAAAAAAGGAATTACGCGAAGATTGTGGATTCCGTTTTTATTTCAATTTTGACAGCACCCTGTATAATAAAAAAGGTAACTTCACAGTGTAAACGATAAAGCGGTATGTGGTAAATAGTTCCTAAGAAATTTGAAGTTTTGTTCAAATTACATTTTAGAAGATATTGAAATTTATGTACATGGTAAAATAGTGTCATTTTCATATAAAAAACATTACAACTCAAAAACGGTTCAAAATAGTTATAGGGAAGTATTAACAAAAAATGTTTAGAATAACGTAAATATTCCTAAAATTGAAAAATATATAGGGTCTTCCATTAAAAATTACAAAGTTATGTGCAACTTCCGGTATAACCGAAAGTAGAATGGTGACGGCAATATTTTTTATTTTTAGCTCATTATTCAAAACCCCTTCATGCCAATTTTCATATTTCAGATACCTTTAGTTATCGGGATATCTCTAATTGACCGTTTATCTGCCGCACCTTGTATAGTGGTTATTTTCTATAAGTTTTATGGTGAAACTCATAGTTGACACTTGAGGGTCACTCATACTTCACTCATCCTTAGTTGCGTTCGTTATTTGCATCGCAGATGCGACGGATTTTTGGTCACGTGATCACAGATTAATCTGAGCAAATTGCTATTAACGAACGGTCCGACCAATCATACATATGATAAACTTCTAGCCTATTGGCCTGTGTCTTTCACTATGCTTTTTTTGCTTGTTTTTTCCTTCTTCCAGTGTTTTATATTTCATTTTTCATTATTTACGACCATGTCTATCCCCCTGAGGCAATTTCGATCTCTATTCATGGTCAATAAAAAGTACGAGATTTATCTAATGACAGGAGTGACTACAACATAACCTCATAACATGACAGATAAATAGATTAATTTTTCTTGTCGGTCAAAATATTCCGAGCAAACAGATTTAAATCGGACTGATCTGAGCGGAATTACCGAACAATTCAGATTTACCTCCCCTACCTCTAGATGTAATAAACGAACGATTGATCGGACGCAAATGACGAACGCAGCTCTTATTGTATGCAGACAGATAACAGGCGAAAAGTGAGGTTGAGTTTGAGTGTAACTTGAGTGAAATTTGAGTATTTCCAGCTCCCTTGAGTGAAGATTTCTAACCCATAAACCATGTTTGTACCTTACACTGTCATTTTACGATATCAAAATTTTGTTTGGTTTTTATTTGTCTGTTATAGTTTCAAATTTTTCAAGGAAATTAGTATGATGGATGATTTAATTGATTTTGTAATCTATATAGATGAGGAAAATGCTTACGTTTATCGTTTACCTAGGTTAGTAATCACATTGGTGTAGTGAAAAGCAAAATTATTGAATTAATTAATTTTTTATACAAAACAATGCTCTTCGCTTGAATTAAACTCGTGTACCAGTGACACCCATGCCCTTTCCTATCCAGCTAAACCAAGTACAATCAGTTTTTTTATTTTCTACAAAAAATAATATTTACGAACCAGCTCACTTAAGGCTAGTTTTTCGCTAGACGGAAAGAGTTTTCTTTTGTTTTCTATTTTCCTACGAAATAATGAACTTTAATGGAATAATATCTACTACAAAATTTGAAAATGAGAATCTAAAATTATCAATTAAATAACTAGCTTGAAAAATAAACTTACGCAGCAAATAAGAAATATATATATGAACAATAAAGAACAAAACTGAGAATAAAATACTTGCAGAGGTCTAATACCCGAACTGAACACAAATTCGAATATGAATGCAATGCAACAGATGTCAGATGAACGTTAAAGGACGTTCATAAATCACAATTGTAAACCAAACGCAACCAAAAGTTCCTAATAATAACATTGATGCCAAACTTTCTTCACTCAAATTGAAGTATTACTTGAGTATGACTGTGGATATGAAAAGACGTCTTGAGCTAAACTCAAACTAAAATGAGTTTGAGTATGAGTGACCCTCAAGTGTCGACTATGAATTTCACCCTAAATGGGGTACAACACTGGTAACTAACGCATAGATTGAAGACGTGCCTATACTGTTCTACATTTACCTCTGTATATTGTATACAGCAGTGATATCTTAAGAGGGTAATCTACATAGAGGATTTCTAACCTTGTGGTCTGCCAACTTTCATGCTGAGATTTGTCAATTTATCTACTACTAAAAGTCTTATTACTCTGCTACCCTTTGGTAAATTAAATATTTATTCGATTTAAACGAAATGGATAAATGTATCAAGTAAACTACAAATTTTATTACCTTTAAGAACAATGTCTTCTGTTAGGGGTATCTTATCTCCTTTGTTCACAATTTCCGAAGTTTTAATTCCAACACCAATCATTTTCGGACTACCTAGATTGATATTTACCAAATTCAATAGATAAGTTATTTGTCTTAGAAGGCTTCCGGTATTTGACCCGCAAGATTTGAGCACTTCAAGATCGGTTCCAAGCCAATCATGGATAATTTTTATACTTTGTAATGTTGATTCTTCAGTAACGATTTCTAGGATGTCATTGACGTCCATAAATTGTACACTTCTGATAAAGTCTTCATTGGTTTTTTCTGGATTAAGTTGGACTGGTGTTTTTATGCCATTGGGTAGGCCGTTTGCTAAAGCATCCTTGGGGGTACCACAGTTGGATTCATCTGATACCTAAAAAAGTTTCATGTTAACAATGCCAATATTTAAAAAGAAAACTAAGAATAAAGCATTTATCTACTGAATATTCCTTGTGGTATTATAAAAACCGTTTCCCATGTGATAACGTGCCGATACAGAGAGGTTCCTTTGTATTCTGTCATTAGTTTACTGCTGTCAATCACTATGTTTTGTCGGTTTGACCTTTATAAATATTGATATTTATAGGTAGAATGTTATTTTATAAATTAGTTCAAATGCACTTTTAATATTCTTACATTCACTCTAGTTTAATAAAAAATGGATAGTTATGTTTGAAAAAGTCGAGCTCCATTTTCATACCACTTTCGAATAGGTACTTTCAACCGCGAAGGAGATAGCCAGACGGATAGAAGCACGGGAAATTTGAAAGTTAAACGAGAAGTATCGCGGTTCGATTCTGTTGGAAAACAATCCAACAGATTTATTTTTATTTCAATCTTCTAAACGTGACAACTCTGCAACGTACGAAATTCACCAGATGTGGGTTCCTAGGTCGACCCGTTCCTTTTCCCCGCCTGGTATCGAACTATCTCAAGTTAGCCACTTGCCCTTTTGATACAAAAAAATAGGAGTCTAACAACGAAATTCAAAAACACATCTCGCAAACACCAAAAATTGTGCTCTTCAATTCAAAAGAAAAGTAAACTCTAACTCACTCTCTTACGGTTGCAGAAAGCAAGCTTCATACGCGAAGACGTATATGGTATATCTGTGAAAAGTGCGGTATTTTAATACTCTCTCTAAAGTGCTTACAAAGCAGTAAAATACGGTATAACTGTAATGTGTAAATAGTTTTGTAAATACTTATAAATCGAACTGATTCCGAACCAGTCTGGAATTAAATATACAGGAGAAAATGGCCACAAAAGACCAGAAAAATAGGTTTTCAGCCAATATCTCCTAAAATATGGCAGTTAGAGATTTTTGGTTAAGATAAAAATAAAGTTCAGTTAACTCTCTACAAAAATGGTCCTTATGATTTTTCTCGAAAATTTGACCGGTTTCGAGAAAAACGGCACCAAGCGCACCTCGAATAATGAGCTTCTGTGCTGTATGCCGGAGAGCACAGTCCGTGTATTTACACATCAGCGGGGGGACAAATTATTCAATAACTTTGTGAAAAATGCATATTTTCTCATGATTCAAAGTTCATGTGAAAGAGGAATTCTGTTGCTATCATACCCTGTGAATTGAGTCACGCTTGACTCTTTTGGCCATATCGGAACACGGGTCAAACTTTCTGCTCCCGGGCAATTTTGACCTCGCCAGGAATTTGTTCCTATTTTTTTTGTATTGCACTAATTTACTCAAAATTTTCTTGATTATGGGTCCTCATAAGGTCCTTTGTCATCCCTGAAATTTGAATACCCTAATTTTTTTTAATTTTCATTTAATCGTTGTTTATTGTATCCCAAATGTTTGCTGTTTTTGGAGCGCGGGGAAATTTTGTGAACCATTAAAAATTTATACATGATCCGATTGGTTTCTATGATACATCATTTGAAAGCTAAGAATGTCTACTTTTCGATTGTGCAATTACTTTTTTTGACGAAGTCGTCCATTTTTCAATAAAATTAGAAAACGCGGGCTCAAGGAAAAAACGCACTTTTTTTTGGTGGTTTTTTTCTCCCTGCTCTTTATTTCTAACATTTTAACACCTCAACTAGTGTAACGGGGGAATTCCCACCTTTCCATCGATGTATATAAGTCATAACTTTGATACCCCGGGGAAAAACCAGTATAATTTATTACTTTCGTTCCTCCGTCGTTCGCCGCTCGTGTGCTCTACGTGGCGCTCGTGTCGTCTGCTACAAACCATGCGGCCACGCTTGGAGGCATAAATGAGTTTGTTTTCTGTCATTATTTTGATAAATATTATTGTCAATTATAGAGAGAAAAGTCATAAAAGTGAAGAATATTGAATAAAGCAGTGTTCGAATTATAAAGACAGCGATAATTTGTTATCCCAAGAGGTAGAATTAGAGGAAACTGTAGACTCAGAAAAAGTTGTTGACGGGGTAGAGCTAGAGGGAGCTCTAGACCCAGAAGAAGTTCTTGACCAAGAATCAGATGATGACTGGTGACGAACAGATTTATGTCATAATTGCAATGTATTTTTATATACATTTTTCATGAATTCACGGACAACTAACCCGTGAATCTCTTGTACTTTTGTTAAAAATTTTCTATGTAATATTTTAGTCTATAATGTATTATTCTTGTATCATTATATTGGGTTCTCCCGTTGATAAATAGATAAATAAATAAAAAAAATATATATTTTTCTATAATAAATGAAACATGAAGAACGTTTATAACTCGTTATTCCAAAAACGTCAATCAGTCTGGTTCCAAAAAAATTTGCAAAAATTTGCGGAGAATCTGCAAAAAATTGTTGCTGAGTAAATATTCTTCACTCCTGAGGCATTTTCAGTTTTCCTTACCAAAAACCTAATGAACTTCAGTATTTTGCCACATGTGCAAAGCTGATTGTTGATAGATTCAGGTCCACTGGTGAGGTCCATCTCGCTAGAATTAATATTATAGCTCGTTTTCCTAATAAGTATATCTTGAGGCCTCATCTGAGAGGAAAACAAGACCCTCGGAAAAATAAATATCCATCAAAAGTGTCTGGTTACAGGGTTTCTCATTTACGGCACCGAGGATTTTTCCAATCTGTAAAATGTGGTGGCGCCATCTACAATTGGTTTTCACAATCCATAACATTGAAAATAATGGATTTCCAACACCCCCAGCTCAAATTTTGTACAAAACTTGCATATTTCACAAGTCTCAAAATTTCCGGTTTTTCAACCCGATTTTTTTGCAGAAAATATTAATGTTGCGAAAAAAATCATGAGGACCATTTTTGTAGAAAATTAACTGAACTTCAATTTTTATCTGAACCGAAAATCTCTAACTGCCATATTTTAGGAGATATTGGCTGAAAACCTATTTTCCTGGTCTTTTGGGGCCATTTTATCCGCCCTCGCACGCGTTTTTATGCAGAACCTTGTCTCATGTTTAATGAGGTACCAAATGCAACTTCCAACCGGAAGATGAAAACAGGGCGTCATTAATGTTAACTTTGCCTTTCTTTCCTCCTTCATTTACTGGACTATAGAGCGCATGTTTAGTTCCGAACCAGCAAATAGTTTTAAGTATTCCGCGAACGGTCTTATAAAACAACTGATATATCGATCATTTGCGCATGAGCAGCCGAACCGAACTTTCAGTCCTCGCCAAAATCAGAGAAGCTAGGACTGATTCCGAATTAATAACGAACCGATCCGCGAACACCGAACTATTATTAAATATTCAGAATTATATTAACCACGAACGCCACCTTTTAGAATACGCATGCGAATAGTCCCTGAACTGGTTCGGATTGTGACCCGCGAACATAGCTATTGTGTACCCAAAATATAACACATTGTTAAGTTTACGCAGCAGTGTATTATTTCAAAGTTTAATGGTTCCACACCAGATTCCATGCTGTGGTGTTTTCAGTTTTCGAAAGTGTTATGAAAATGGTGTACTACTTTTTTAAACATAATCATACATTTTTTTATTAAACCAGACCGAATTTAAGAAAATTAAAAGTGCATTCGAGCTTATTTTTTAACAACCTTTCCAAATCTGTTATTATTTTTTATGAACGCTATTTGGTCAAAAAGTTATCGCTCGCGTTTGACAGTTTTGTACAGGAATCCCTATGTCGCATCTTATACATAACACAGTGTATATTCAGTAGTAATACTATAAGTACTTCAAAATAATCAGGTGATACATCGATAACTTGTTGCATGATTACAAAGAGTGTCAGTTTGACAGTTCAAATAATCCGACCGCGAAGCGGGAGGATTATTCTATTCTTTTTTAACATACAATAGACACTGGTTTATGAAAATAATTTGTAACGCCAATGGCATGAAACTGACGTTACGAAGCGGATGTGGATGAACAAAACCGATTTTGGTTTCTGCGCAAGACAGCTGACAAACTTCACGTGGCTTCTTCTTATGTGAAACGGAGTCTGCATGTGTAGAATAGAATGTGCAGTTTTTAGAACATTTTTTGGTTGCTTCTAGTCTGATAATTCTAAACTGGTTGATTTAAGACATGGACAAGGAGTGGTGTATTTGCAATTTATATAACTAAAAATAAATATTGGAGTATTCTTTACATTTTTCTAATTATATTTTTCAGTCTATTTTCTCTCAAGTTTTATAAACACTTGAATATTACAAGTGTGACAAAAAGTAATCAAAATTCTAATATTTAGTAGCTTTTTCTTCTTTTCCATCAAATAAATAAGTTAAGCTGTTAAGAATAAGCGACACTTGTTGACTTTCCAAATATTATTTTTGTACCAAAACTAAAGATATTTGTTTGTTGGAAAAATAAATAGGTGATTAGGTATTAGTATCTTCCTTATTCAGGTCGCACCCTGTATGTATATACTCTAAGTTTACTTGGATATAATTTATCTTGTAAACCCAAGAACGGGATTTGACCACTTTGTCTGGTGCCACTTTTGAATAAAACTACACTGCAGTGTCCTTTGGAATATTAAATGTTATTAGTTTTTATTTATTTATATTTTTCCATGTTTTAAGTAAACCAGGTTAAGAGTATTCTTTCTTTTTATTATAACTTATTTATGACATATTTAAATGTTATGTTTATATTTTACTAAAATGAAACTGATAATAAATTTTTTTTACAATTTTATTGACACAGCTGTTATCACTGTTATCAGTAGTAGTGAAAAACATGATCCAACTTGAGTATTTGAAATTTAAAAAGAATTTCTCTTGTTTAAAATCGCGCTTTATTGATTCCAGTATAATTCAGGCTAATCATTTTGAAGGTGAATTTTGGAAACAGTAAAAGTTACTAGATAGGTTAAAAGAGTAAAGTTGCCTTTTCAGGTGACCAATGTAATAGTCTTATTTTCAGTTATAAGAAGGAATCGAAAAATGTTAATTAATTTCTGAAAAATTAAATTTTCTAATTTCGATTTATGCGACTTTTAAAATGCTTGAAAAACATCAGGAAAATGTTCGTATTTAAAAAAAAAACCTGAATTGAAATAGAAGCATTTTGTTACTCATCAATTTGATTCAAGATGGACATAAATGGTCAAGTATGTTATATTGTTGTATTTGGCATTCGACATTCTGCAGATAATTTAAATTAAAAAAATTCAGTATTTAAGAAAAAAAGTTGATGGTTTCCTCGAAGACACGAAACGTTGTAGAAAAAAGGTAGCTACTTACCAAATTAGCCAATGTCAAACCAAATAAAATTTTCTATAGCAACATAATATGGGCAACATGACATATGAATACAATGACAAGCTCATCTTTTATGAGATTTTTACCTGTGCCTTTAATATAATTTTCTAATCTGGTGCTTATACAAATACACATCCAATGGCTCTATATCGTCTACTCGAAGGTACGGGGATAACTGGATGGGTGGACTAAATGTGGGAGTAGAGTACAATAAGCCAATAGGCTGCAGTGCTCCAGGCATCAGAGCGGGTTCCAAAACACACACACACACACACAAAAAAGTAGATCTGTTAGTTCTTTAACATTATTACATGCACTAATTAATTGTCCTATTAGAACTCATCAACTTCAATGTTAAGGTTTGAAGAACTAGAATTAGTGAAATATCTAATATTCCATATCATCCGACAGATTATGGAGAAAGTGAAACCATCATGAGAGTTCTCAGAATTGCCAATGATTTTAATTTTAGTATAGAACTTGGTAATTCCTTGAATTTTTTATAATTTTTTTAAATCCACATACTTTTAATCCAATTTTGTATGACCCTTAAATCATTAAATAACAATTTGTTTTAGAGCAGCTTTAGAGCAATACAGTCGACAGAAGCAAACAAATGCCCTGGGGTGTCCTATTTTGACACTGAAACCAATAATTTTGGTATTTTGGATCAAATTATAAAAATTGAACTTTGACCTTGAATAACTTTTGTTATTTATTGTAGATCCATTCGCCAGTCTTTTGAACAGTTTAAAAATTAGAAAAAGCAAAAATGACTTCCCATTTTATTCCTAAGGAAATTAAAAAAATGCAATAAGGACTACCTATCTTAAAATTAATATTAAGGGTTCAAATTTTAACTGGTATCTTTTTACATCAGAAAGAAAATTTTCAGCCTGTTAGTGAGAAAAAAATGATACAATGAGGAAAAATAAGACCTTCAATATTACTACCCAGTCATTAAATTTGCAATAAAAAATATCAAATTTGACTCAACAATACAAATTTTTCATGTTCAGTGTGAAATAATAGGTAGTCAAATAATAAAACACTTACTTTAATGATATCAGATTCCTCATCAGAAGAAAGATCCAGAACATCTGCATTGTCGGAAATAAAAGAATCATCCGAACTACTAATATCATCTTCATGTTCACTTGCTTCTGACTCTTCATCACTTTCATTTTTTAGTGCTTTCCTTCTTCTTAATTTTGATCTAGATCTCTTCTTACCATTCATCAAATTTTTTAAGATACCATTTGAAGATTTTCCCTTAATATCTTCATTGAGAGGAAAATTTAAAATGCCATCCTGTATGTGATTTGAAACGTTCTTTAATAACTGAGAATATATACCCAATGTGAATGCCACTGCCGTTGAGATTTGCGACGACTTGGTAGACTGTAGCTTCGAAATACAGAGTAAACATATAACAACAATTCTAAAAATTGTATCTCCACCTAAATGAGTGGTTTGGGATTCACTTTCTACAGAATCGCCATCTGTAGGCACATCCCCTGATTCACTATTAGTCACTTTTGTAAAAGTCAAACATTCTTCAAGGTTTTTAAAAGTCTGATGGCACAAATCATAAACTTTGGGGACTTTCTTGTTAAAGTACCATATGTCAATTAACAAAAGAAATCTAGCTATAAATCTTTTGATTTTTTCACTTTGTTCAGGTTCTATAATACAGTCAGCATTTTGGTCTTCATTGGGTAACTGTTCTATAAATTTGGAATTTCTTTCAAACAGTGCTATTAAATTATTTGAAGTACCATCAAATGAGAATTTGCATGCCAAACAACGCATGTAGTGGTAAACCGCTTCCAAATGTCGGTTTTGATTCATGGCCAATGTGCCCATTTGATTATGTGGCATCCCATAATCTGGTTTATAGGATATAGCTTGAAGATAATATCGTGAAGCTAGTGCTGATTCCCAGTTCGGGTAAATTTCAAGCTTGTATCTACTAAGATCTCCTAAATAAATCAAACATTGGTGTACTGATTGATTTGCCCAATCTATAGCTTCTGGTTTAACATCACCAGTATTATTTGCCAAGTGTATTACAGCAAAATCAATGCATTGTTTAATATTTAAATTAAATTGATATTGCAGTTTGGATAACATGTGGTTGTAAAATCCGATACCAGCATTAATGTGGGCAGTGATGTAAGATATTTCTTCTGGAAGGTATTCTTTTTTCTTCAATTTCTTTGCTGTGGAAACTACATCATAATATCCTTTCCTCCATAGTAATTCTTCCCCTTTACGACCATACAAAGTAGGATCGGAAAATATTAATCTCTCACAATACTCACAAAACTTTTTACGTTGAACTAATAAATTTGGTGAAAAAAGATCTCCAACAGTTCGGGCACAACTTCTTGCATCATCTAAACGCTTGGCTTGTTCACTTATAGATCTGGCAAACAAAAAAATGACTACAATATGTTATTTACAAGGTTATTTATTTCTAGTTATAAATTACCTAAAGATTTCTTAATTCTTTCAAAAGACATACACATAAAATAATGTTATTCTCTATTTGTCAACAATTTGGAATCTAAAATATTGTCCTGACAAGCAAAAATTGTGGTTGTAGCTCAATAATGAATGTACACAACCATATGTCCAAATAAGTAATAGCTCAAGTAATAGTAAATTATTTCAATGGCCAGCATTTTTTTTCTGGAAATTCTAAATTTACTGCCAATTTTTTAATGGATAATATTCAAATGGCTGAGTGCTAGAACTCATGGGTTCCATGTTTCCTAAGTCCAGTAGATCATAATTTTCAAATGTTTCATAACATTAGTCAATCCTGCTAGATTTTTTGTAACCTACTACCACTACATAAGAAGAAATGGGACATGATGTGCACATTATGATGTGTGATTTACAATTGTGCAAGAAATATAATATTAATCTATACTCCATATACATGAACATGACAATACATAATACATTTATCACCAATTTGAAACCTTCCTATGTCAACAGCAGGAGAATGGGTTTAAATGGAATATGAAGTGGTAGGTGCACCAACCAACCCATTATGAAAGAGTTTGCAATATCATCTGCTATTGATTATAACATTAAGAAGTTTATAAAAATGATATTTCTCTGGCTGTTATTATTCGTTTTCCCATTGTAATAAAATTGCAGATATTTTTGACGTACTAAAGTGAGGTTATATTTCGTTTAACATATGAAAAACTTGTGTATTCAGGTATAGTAGGCCCATCATAGTATAAGAAATAATTAAAATAGTAGCTTACCGATATAATTTTTTTGAGAGCTCTTGGCCCTGGTTTTGGTTAATATCTGTTGAGGTGTAGCTTTTCTTCATTTCAACTCATGCTTTTATTCTTTTCTCGTCAAGAATTCAAAAAACTTTTTTCTATTTTCGTTGATTTCAAAAAACTGGTGGTAAGGTACATCATTATTAGTTCATAATTAATTTTAAAAACGTATTTTGACACCATCACACTTTCTTATCAATATGAATGGATTGTTCATAGCCAAATAAAAAATATAATTCATGAAACTTCACTCACATCTGCCGGAAATTACTGGCACTCTTTATTTGTTATAAAATATTAACTGTTACGCGCCATCTACCCGTCAGTGGTCGATACTGTTTCCTATATTGCCTACATATCCAAATTAAAAATGTTCGTAATAACTGCAATAATTTTTTTGCTAAAATGAAATATAAAATACTTTAAAAACGAATAATTTTCATAACTTTCACAAAAATTGTTAAGTCATGGACAGATGTGTCATACGATTTAGTGTGGAGAATACAGATTTCTTTTCTTAGTTATTACAATTGAAACCACAGACCGTGGTCTGTGATTGAAACTAAAAATAAGTAATCTGCAACTTGCAGTTTGCATGAATTATTTAAAATTACTAAATAAATTTAAATAGGATTATGTTTTTTCACATTATGTGTTAATTGAATAAGATTCAGGATTTGCTATTTAGTGATTGGTGTAATTAGTGTAAACCACAGAACTAATGTTATCTACAAATATCATTCAATTCAATTGACGTTTGATGTCATTCATGTCACTTAAAAAAGTAAAATTGACATTTGGATTTGACATTTGCCAATGATTATAAATTTGGTACTTTGTTGACATTTTTATATTTGATAAAAAATGTCTAAAGTAGAATTTAAACAAGATATGCCTCCTCCCGGTGGCTATAGACCTATCAATTTCAAAAGAGTGCCACCTAAAACTTTTTTTGGAGGTATGTTTAAGTAACTATAAATAATTACGTAATTCACCTAACCTCAAAGTCTTTCAGGATGGGCCATTATCGGGGGCTATTTGGGCATGACTGCTGGTGCAGCCTACTTATATTATTTAAATGTGAAAGCAGTAAAAACGAGGGAGCTTGAAATGAAATGTGTAAGTTTAGCTATTTACCCCATGCTTTTAGCAGAGAGGGATAGAGAATTCCTAAAACAATTACGAAGGAATAGAGAAGAAGAAAGGGAATTAATGAAAAATGTTGAAGGATGGAAAGTAGGTACCTTGTACGGGGAACCCATATATAAGACAAAACCAGCAAATAGTCTAATTAATCCCATGTTCTATGATTATTATGTACATAGTTCTTACAAGGATATTAGTGTTCGAGCAGACATTGGATTATTGTCATAAATATTTTTGAAACTGTAGTAAATTAAATATCAATTTCAATATACAGTATGTATTCTTAGTTTCCAAATTCACAAAAGGTTGTTAAGAAAAAGTGATTTATACAATAACTATTCAACATCTAGATTTATTGCTTACTATATAAACATTTTGGTTATATTGTTCAAACATTAGTATATTATATACATTTTAACTATTGGAAATATTAATAAAGTTTATTTGCCAGTACATTTATTGATTCAACATTTGCAATAATATGTGATGCATAATGTCAACACAAGAAACCACAAAATAAACGAAAAACATTATTTGTACTAAAATGCCTAGGAGCTGTAGCTATTGAATATTTCATATTAAATTTGAACAGAGACTTGATAAAGAAGGATAACATGCTGTATATGAGTATAACATTCACACAAAACTCATAAGCAGCTTAATGTAAATCCAAAAAAACCTTACCATCAGATGATGTAATGAGCAGTGGGGCTTATGGAGTTTGGCAGTAGGTGGGCAGACAAAATTGGAGACCAAAAATTACAAATTTCCTTATAACCTATTTTTATACCTCCAATTTGGAACAATGTCACTTTAGTCTCACTATCTGTCAACCAAAATGTAACAAATTACCTATTTTCTGTTTAGTAATTAACTTCCAAGTTCTTCATATTTGAACCAGGTAATAATTTATGAATAAATAGTTAATCATCTATATTGAGGTTACGAAATTTATCCATCTACACATTTTTCTAGCTACACAAAAACAATACACTTATTCACTTTGTTAAAATTTGAACGTCAGCTGAGCAGTGAGATACATTCGTTTTTTTTTAAATCTACCCGATGGGCTTGCCTGCAACCCGAGCTTCCACAATTCAATTAAAAGCAGCAGCCAGATTTAAAGTCATATTCAGGGAGATACCAAGTTTAGGTGTAGAGGTTTTCTGGTAAAATCCATCCTAATTCGTAAATGTTACGTCAGGAACACAGAAAGGCACAAATATACAGGTTGTCCCATTAATAATTTTGAATGCAACGTCACGTGACCAAATACAAATACCACATAACACAATAACAAGAAAAAATACAACATTTGCTCTAATTTTCACCCCCAAAATTATAATTATCTACTACTGCCCAATTCTGATATATCACTTGTCTTAATCGTCGTGGGACACCCTGTATAGGTATATAAAAAACAAAGATTTATTTGAGAAAATTTATAAATAATGACCCATAAAAGATATTCGGAATGTCCACCATTATTATTAATGCATAATTGATAACACCTCCTTATATTATTTAGAAAAACATTGCAGATGACTTCATTATTCTTATTTAGCTCGTTAATTTCAAGTTGAATCCTCTCTTTAACCACTTGTATATTATTATTATTACTATTGATAGTATCTTCCACCTTACTGTGAACGTTTTTAATT